>PVJA010010841.1:0-56327 GCA_004027025.1 Myocastor coypus
TCTCTCTCTCTCTCTCCTCTTATCCCCATCCCAGTTGTTCTTTCCTATGAGAAGTTTCTTTCCCTTTCCCAATATTGATGTACCTTTGGGATTTCATTTCCTCTTTGAATTTCTCACACTAGGAAAACATTGCCCCACAGTGACGTCTGTCTGTCCATTTATAGCATCATGATTTGTCATAGCTAAAACTTGGAAATGACTGAAAACTTAAATTTGAGTGCACTGAAGATCAACTAGTAGGTAAAGAAGTGGATATAGTAAAAATTGGCCGTGTTTTATCAAATAAAAGGGGCTTTGCAGAGCAGAAAAGACCGAGAAGTGCGAGTGCGGGAGCAACGGTGGAGGCGGTGTGGCGGTGCCGCTGTGTCTACAGAGTGTGTGCTCTTCTCCTCCCTGCTGTTTGTAGGTTAATGGTGGCAGCCAGACAAGAAGCCAAATATGAAACCCAGTAGAGCACACCTGTGATCACAGCAGTCTGGGAAGCTGAGGCAGGGAGACCCCAAGGTCAAGCCTAGCTCTGACAATTTAGTGACGGTGCGACCCCGCCTCAACAGAAAAAAAGGAAAACAAGGATTGAGTAATTAGCTCAGTGGAGAGGCCTTGGGCTTAATCCCTTG
The DNA here is from genome assembly GCA_004027025.1 of Myocastor coypus. Lineage (NCBI taxonomy): Eukaryota > Metazoa > Chordata > Mammalia > Rodentia > Myocastoridae > Myocastor > Myocastor coypus. Next base: position 618 of record PVJA010010841.1, read on the forward strand.
GGCTTAATAGTGCCCATGCATACCCAATACATACAGTGCTTTGATAAATGGAAGGAGGCTGGGACAGTTTGTAGCCCCAGTTCGACTTTGTAAAACCAGAAAACCAGAGGGACAGCACGCCCACGTTGCAACTTTTCATTTGTTTGTTTGTTTGTTTGTTTATTTATTTATTTATTTATAGAGACGGGTCTACAGGGTGTTCATAGTCTCACTGCTAGGTTGAAATTGTACTGAACTGCCTGCTTTCAGCCTCCCAAGCACTGGGATTACAGGCGCGCAGCACCACTCCTCGTCTCAATTGCCGTCTCAGTATGCTCAGTGCAGCAGGCCTGGGAATCAAACCCCTGGCCCCTGTGTCTGCTTGCAGGTACTTTAATCTGCTGAGCTCTTTGACTGGCCCTAGGGGACCAAATCTCCTGTCTCTAAGGAAGGATAGAAGAGAAGGTCCTGAATACTTCTGTTTTAATATTGTAGCTTTGTTTGGACAGAGTTTTGAAATGCTGCTGAAAAGGAGCCAAGGAAATAGAGCTGGCAGAGTTGGATTGATGAAGCCTGTCACCCAGGAATGGGAACGGTGGGGCCCTCTGTCCATCCGTCAGCTTCGTCATTGCTGAGATGCGTACCTGACGCCCACAGTGTGCAGAGGGACAGGTTGACTTAGCTCACGTTCTAAGGGCTTCAGGCTACAGTTGGCTGACTCACAGCAGCGGCATCACGGCGAGTGGGCACTGCACCATGAAGCTAACTGGTTGTTAATGACTGTAGAAAGGGGACGGACCAGACAGACCCAAAGGCCGCACCTCCATGACCACCCCGACTAATGTGGAAGTGGGCTCCAGCAGCTCCTTGGGCGGATCTCAAGGCCATGCAAGTTGACACTGCTCTAACTACCACAGATGTGACTACAGGCAGAGGGAAGAACCGCAGAGAGGAGGAGCACGGGGCTCACTGCAGCAACATTAGGGGCTGGCAGAGATGGAAAACCAAGACAAGGTCGCTGGCAAACATTGAAGTTGAAAGGTCAGGGCCTTAGGATTTGCCTCGCCCTGCTATGGAAAGTGATGCAGACAGTATGTAAACCAAGTCAGAAGAGACGAGGTCTAGCTCCAGGTATTTCTTTCGTCACTCATTCACTTGTCCACTCATTAACTTAGCGCGCTATCACAGGGCATATGCTTTATGGCGGACCATACTCTAGGCACTGGAGGCCTGAAAGAAAATAAGACATGTGGAATGATTGCTGTCACGGAGCTTGGATTCCAGCCAGGTTGGCAGGCCGGAAAACCACCGTCCATGAAAACTTCATTTCAAATACTGGTGTTTTAAGCAAAGTGCCAGGCAGTGATGAGAAGGGAGGAGCTGAGGCAGAGGAAGAGCCGTGTGGTCAGCCGAGGCATCCGAGCAAGCATCCTGGGGGTGATCATGAGCCGCAGGGTGCCCTGCCCGAGGCTCGCCCACAGCTGGTGCGCCAATGTGAAAATACAGTTACCAGTGTGACGGCTGTGAGAGCCAAGAGAGCCGGAGACTTTAGCACACATAACTAAAGTGATTCTTGTAGCCTCTACTTCCGAGAAGAAGTTACCAATAGACACCTAATTCCCTCACCCATTGTATGCAAGTGCTCTAAGTGGCATGTGCTAATTTCTGTTAAGGAGCATGGCGTAGGCTGTTGCTTTAAAGTGCGTGCTCCGACCACGTGGGACAAAGCAAGGTCAGGCCCTGTGGCATCTCACGGGGTGACATCCCTGGGGTGAGGCAGTGCCTGTGCAGTTCAACGCATCGTCTCGGATTTTCCCACTTCCTATTCTAGGGTGATTTTCCTTTTCTTATTTTTAATTTATCTTGCTCCTCTATATGCAGCCTTGCAGCCCCTCTCAGTGTTGTAGGGTAGAAAGTTGTATGTATAAATAAATAAATAGCATGTGCTAGAAACGCAACCGTTTTTCCCCTTTGCTGTCTTGCTTCTCTGATCTCCAGCCTCTGATGTGGAGGCCTGTGTCTATCCTGTTGAATTAAAGTTAAAGGAGCCCGGGCTTCTAAAAGATTGGTTCTTTTATAACTTGATGTCCTGGAAGCCAAGCCTGGAATTCAAGGGTGAAGAAGGTGTCCTCGGCGAGATGGTGCTGACTTTATAGGACTTGTTTGAAGTGGAAGATGAGATATTTTACCCAGCACTCGGCTGCCTCCAAGAATACTCTTGACCTCAGAATTCCCTGAAAATAGACACGAGGCCATTTTTTTTTTTAAAGTTTAGATTATTAAAGGAAGAAGAGAACAGAAGGTAAGAAAGATTTAGAGAATAACTTCAAAGGTAAAATGTTAGCTTGTTAATGAGCTTGGAAACTATCGCAAATCCGTTTCCTAAAACACGAAATTGTTTCAGATTTTGCCACTATGGGTAAAAATTACCCTTCTGCCTATTAAAGTGGTAGAGAGCTACAGTATCTACATCTATTTTTTTCTCAGAATCAATCAGACTTGGCTTGTGCCTGCAGTTTCTATTTATTCATGGTTGTGGAGAGGAGGCGTTACAGATGTCCCGTGTTGGGCTGGTGTGGGTAGGAGTTATTCAGACAAAGCATGTCTCCGCTCTAACATGGAGCAGCAACCACCCAAGTTTTCCTGCAGGATAACCAACCTTGTGTGTTCCAGATGAGCAAGCAATCATGAAGTTGGAGAACAAAGATACTGATGACAAAATGTGCTCCTGCTGACAGTGCCCGGAGCACCAGCGACAGGAAAGAAGCAGCTCTGATGAGAGCTGTGTGGAAGGATGGTGTCATAGCTCCGGCCTCTGGAACCTGTCACTTCCACCTTTTAGAGACCAATTTTCTAACAAGGTGGCAAGACTGCAAGTTCCTCTGCTCCTAGGTGCCCGTGTTTTGGGGTGCTGCTATCATCTGAGAGGTTGGCTTAAAAGTCTCTGACAGGCAGATATGTTCCATTCTATGAGAGCGGAAAGGTTGGCCTGTTAGATAGCTGAAGGACGTTTGACAGGGTGCAGCCACCTGGACCTTGCCCACACATGTGAGAAGATTCCAGAAAGTGTTGGAACCATTGGACAGGGATAGCCAGCATCATCGCTTCCTCCCTGTCCGGAATTGTCGCACGTTGTGGGCCAAGCGGCTTTCTCCCTGTGCATCTTCCTGTAGAGCCCCCTGAGGTCAGCGATGCACGTTCTCCACAGAGCCCCTGAGGCCCTTGTTCCTGCTGAAGCACCCGTTCCTTTCCTGTCACCTTCCTTGTCCCTCCTGTCAGTCCTCTCAAGCCATCTTCAGCTGCCAAGCGCCCTGTACACTGGGGCTGCTCTCAGACAAAGAAAGAAAATGTATGATTTCTAGGAGTTTAGAGTTGATTTGTCCCTTTCATCTATTCTGACATGATTTAATGTTCCAGAGCTTGTGAAGGGAACAGAATTTTTTTGTTGTTATAAAGTTTGTGAATAATTTATCAAGTGACTAAAAAAGCTACAGCTTTCAATTATTAAAATGCGTTTTGGTTTTGAAAAAAGACATTAGAGCTACTTGCCTGGGCCCGTTCTCAGGCCTCTGCACAGCGGCAGGGGTGCCCCATAGCGTCAGGGAGTGTTGAGGTGATTATCAGTGATTTATGGGGTGACCGAGGAGGGCTGAACCAAAGCAAAGCAAAGCAAAGGAAAACAGACAAGCAATACAGACAACTTTCACTTATTTAAGACACAGGCTTTTCCTGTAGCAAATAACCTTCGTTGCATCCCCAGAGGAAGAATGTTTCCTTTCCCTTCACCGGCTTCGCAAGGACAAGGACGGTAGACTGGTGGCAGGAGGGCGGGAAACAGGAGAAGGCAGGCTGCCCAGGAGCTCTGGTCTCCCCGCCCCCATCCACCTCTGGGCAGCATTGAGCTCCCAGCTCTTTTTCACACTTCAGAGGTGGGCGTGGCCTCTGTCTCCCAAGGCGCTTCCCTTCCCAGTTAGGGACCTTGGCAGTGAGCTGTACCAGGCCAAGAAAGGAAGGAAAGCTTGGGGACGGTCCCCATCTGCCCCAGGGGGCCTGGTCTTGCCCTGTGCCTTCCTGTGGCAGGTGTGGGACTTTTTGTGCTGTTCCTAGCGACACAGCTGGGCAAAAGCTGCCGTTGGGCCTCTGCTCAGTCACACCCTGCTTTTCCTTGCTCTTCCTCTTCCTTGAGCCACCCTTGCCCCCTGTCAGTAATTTGTCTCCCGTCAGAAGGCTAAGTTTCCTACTTGCATCTTGTAGACGCCTCAGAGAGTGGCAAGACACATTTTATCCTGGCCTTGCAAGCCCAGCGGCTTGCACTGGGTTGGGCCTGGCCCCTGACCTGGTTTTTGTTTGCTAAATATAAATCCCTAAGAAAAGCTGTCTCTGGGGTTGTACATATATTTTACATGAGGCAACTTAGGCAGAGGATGTCACAGAGCTAAGTGAGGCTGAATACAAGAGAGAAGTGCGGAGGCGGGAACAGCGAGGCTCGAGAGTGCAGTCGGACGTGTGTGATGCTCTTTCAGTTAGAAAGCAGTTTTTATCACAAAGATCCAACCTTTTGCTCTCACCCCTCAATCTCATGGTCTGGAAAGGAAAGGAAAGTGACTACTGCTCGATTTGCCACTTCTGTATGCACCTGGGGTGGGGTCCTCACCCTCATTCCCTATTCAGAAGGGTGGGTGTGCGAACCTCGTCTCCACAGGTGGCCGGTGCCGGGCTGGGGTCACATTCTGGCTGTGTGATGAGCCCTGGTGTTCTTTGCACTTGGCTGGACTCTGCCTTGGGGTGAATGCAGAAGGCCAGTAAAGATGGAGCTCTGCCCAGCTTCCCTGTGCTTTGTCCCTCCTTCTTAGAGCGGAGTTCTAAGAAGCCAAAGAGCCTGTCCTAGGAAAATAGGGTTTCATCACTGAGACGGGCCTGCGTACTGGTTGACACATTGCGTCGACTTCAGAAATTTAGAGGTTTCATTAAGTGACTCAGCAGAGAGCCGAGCTTGTTAGTCTGCAAACGTCCTCATCCTGCCCAAGAGGAGGGTGTGGACATTGTGTGAGTTCTGCAGCCCTAGCTCAGCTCCAGAGTAGCTTGTTAAGAGTATAAGAGGAGGGGAGAGGGGCTGGCTAGAAGCTGCAGCTGCTGCCATCCCTTGCTCTTCGCTGTTTTCTTCTGCCATGTGCCATTCTGCCTGGGAGCCAGCTGAGTGTAGATTGATGCCTCCACACACTGGGCTAAATAAACCTTTCCTTCCTTGATTTTGTGTGTCAGGTATTTTGTCCCAGGAATGAGTGAAAAGTGACAGAGACAGCCTGGAACTAAGTTGAATCCCCCCCTTCTTTTACTGATAAGCAGGGCTCTGAGATACTGAGGGCCATGAACCCATTTCTGCCCACCATGGAGGCTCCGTGGTCCTCTGTGAGAACAGCCCACCAGCGTTCCCCAAGTAGCACATGACGGTACCCCGGAATGCACCTGTGGGGCGTGACGGTGCAAGAATCAGGTTTATATCTCATGGCAGGAAGAGTTTCGCAAGGGCCAGAGGCAGGGGCGGATCCTTCCATGAGTGTGGTGTGCAGAATTCCCACGATGCTGCGCCTGTGTCTACGTCGGTATCTCCCATCCCCTCCGTGGCCACGTCACTGTTTCTCAGCTCTGTTCCCTGGTGGGAACCTGGTCTTACTTGATGGCTTGCTCACACCCAGCAACAGAATGTAACTTTTAGGGTTCTGGGGTGAGGCCAGCTGGCTGGGGAGAGTTGCCTGAAGGCGCCAGGGGAGGAGTCTGGGTTCCCAGAGAACATCATGTTAGAGAACTGTCCAGAAGGAAGTGACCTTTGCAGCTGTCCTGCTGAGAGGCTGGGTAATCCGAGGGAGAGGCTCTCGGCTTGATCCTGCAGGCCCACGCCCTTCCCAGTCGTCATTTCTCTTCTCCCAGTTGATGCCCAAGTATCACAGAGCAGAGGCAAGCCATGCCCACCCTTGTCTAGCTTACGTTCTTGGTTCCTGTTATGCAGAGTTAACAACTTCGCCATTTCTTATGTTCCTTTCAGAATTGTTTTCTGTATCCAAAAGTCTGTGTCTGTGCTATTTAAATTCATGAGTTCGAAGGGACTTATTAAAGTGGCAGCAGATGAGTACCCAATTATTTAAGTTGAGAGAATAAAAGGTTAGTATTTAAAAATAATAAAAAATATTTTTAAGTCATGTGACTATGGGGCCAGTTATATGAATTATGGTAATGTGTACAGTGGAATGATTTGTAACCCTTATAAGGGATGCGGTAGACCGATCTCTGTTACAGAAACATATTTAAGACACATTTCAGGGGAAAAAGACAGTTGCAATGCAGTGTGTGCATTATAATTGTGTTTGGGTGAAGGAAGAAAATGTAATTGTATGCCCATATGTGTGGCTGCTTCTGTCTTGTGAAGCTTACACAGACATGGTACAAATGTTTAAAGGGGCACGTGAGCAACTGAAGTTGCTTATTTTGAGGATCTGGGAGAAATTTGTCCTGCTGCTCGTTTCCTGCTGCTTGATATTGAACCACTGAGTATCTGCTGTTTTGAAATTAATGCTTCCCAAAACTTTAAGTTAATGAAAATTACACATATTATCTCCTAAGAGAAAGCACTCCTTATTGGAGATACCTACACTGAAAAGTGCACAATTTTGACTTCAGCACAAAGACAATGAAATACTTTCAGTACCTGAGAAAAGCCTCTAAAGCTCTCTAACTTTCTCTGCTGTATAGCTTAGGCCTATATGTTGTGCGCAACACAATATAAAATACAACGTCGTGTGAAACAGATGACATTATTAGGGAATTCATTGTAGCTCCTTCGTCTGCCTCTTGACCCCCAACTAGAGCGCTATAAACAGTGTGTTTAACCACAGGCAGAAATTAGCTCAGTCACCCAAAGAGAATGCTAATTAGCAAGACAGGTTTGAGATCGCCAAGCGCTCCGGCTCTGTCCCAGTAGAAAGCACACAGAGCTTCTCAGCCTGGTGAAGCGCAGGTCTTACCAGCTCCTCATATTTTAGACATCTGCTTCATGTGACATCCATGATGTGCTGTGGCTCATGTCACAGTCCATTTAGGAGGAGACTGTAGGCTGTGGCCCTCGAGACCCATGGCACCCGTGGCACCTGTGGCAGGGCACATGGTGGCTCATTGGTGACTTAATTTATATGTTAGACGGGGGAGGCAGAGGAGAGGTGGCTGCCCGCGGTGCCGACGCCTGCGCACGATTTGCCGAGCTTGGATGAGGCCTTTCCGGCCTCTCACAGTGCTCAGTCAGGTCTGCCTTTGCGCAACTCAGTCTCCACCCCTTTGGGAGCACCTTGAGGTCTCCTGTGTTTGTTCGATTTAGACCAGGAGCGCTCCAGATCTGAGCAGGCATCTCTCAGTTATGTAACACTCAAGGTACAGCCACCTGTATATTTTTGTAGAAAGTTTTCATAATGTCCCAAGTTATTATAAGAATGATACAGTCTGTGGCAAGGATCATAGACTGCGGTGGTCTCCGCTGGTGGAGTCCCACATACATCTCTGAGAATTGCTCTGAATTTTGTTTATTGCCACCAGTAGTTTTTATCTCAACAAACTGAAACCTTGAGATGGCCTCTCTTTAAACTACAGTGAACCTTAACAAAGATGCACCTTCACAGAATTCCCACTCTGCATGTTTTCTTGTAAACTATGTTTCACTTTCCAAGATCTAGTCAAACAGAGAAACGTCTTTCTTCCCCCAGCATGTGACACCTTGAAGTCTTTTCTTTATGCTCTGGACAAGTTTAGTCTAAGGCAACCGATACCTAGCAGCCGTAGACAGTCATGTTGTTTCTTGTGACTTCTCTGACACAATCACAGAATTCTGCTTGCTGCCCCGCTGCCTTTGTCCCCACCCCCTGATGCGAGGGCCTTCACCTCACTGCCTTCCAGGACAAGTCTGATTGACCCAGTCAATGAGCTCCTCCCCCTCCCTCCTGGAGAAGGTGGGCACATGCGCAGGACAGCCACTGGCCTCCTGCCACACGTTTTCTCCCACACAGTGGCTCATTCGCTGCCTCCTACGTGGATTTCTCCCAGATGAGTAACCCTAGGACCGGTTCAAGATGCCCTGCTGGTCTGTAAGTCTGTGATGCTGTTACATGCAGCTCGCTGGACACTTCCTGTTGGCTGTGCGCTGGCGCCTCACGCTGCCGCTCTATGTCTGTGCCCGATCTGCCACTCTCAGAGCGCACGGGGTGTGCTGCAAGGGGCGGAGGGTGGAGGAAGAACCTGGCAGACAGGAGCTCGAGGAGTCCATCATCCCTCTTCAATCCACTAACCCTGGGTGCTTGGCCAGTTATAACATCTTCCTAATTCAAAGGAGAAATAGAGGCTTTAAATGAATGACAGAGTTTTAACCTAGAGAGTAAATACTAAAACTGTAGTTGGTGTGTAACGAATACCGAGTTCTGCTCTCCTTTCTTTCATCTGAATTTTCTTGATTTTGTCTTTTTATCGTTTATTGATTCAAAGCTTTAACAACATTGTTGCCTATCAGCCCAACTACATCAAGCTGTGTTATGTAGGACTCTCTTCAAAGTGACATTGCTATGTCACTGGACGACAGATCCTCTTCATCTCTGCGCCCACTGGCATTTGCCTCCTGGAGTGTCGCTCTCCCGTACCGGCAGCGCGGCACCTGCTCCCGCAGCCGTCATCGTAGTCACTTTCTCTTCAGGACTTTGGCCTTCCGCTTTCTCTCCCATTTCTTTGTCTGCCCATGCTCTCCACAAAGAAAGACTGTGTGTGCCTAGTACAGTGCCCGGCCCGACATGACTATTTAATGTAGTCTCTTCCACCACCGTGTTCTGAAAATATCTACTTCAATGGCCTCTGTTCCGGACAAAAGGTTCTTCTTAGGTGACCGTGCTCTGGTTGGCAGCAGCCTTTCCGTGGCTTCGCTTGAGCGACTTTGCTCATTTCCTCGGCACATGCGACCCACGCCAGGCCTGTGCCCTGGCAGGCTGCGCCTTCCAGCATGCATGGGGGGCCTTGCCATCCAGGTCCGATTGTCCCGGCATTCACCGCCGAGTCTCTCCCTCGCTGAGAGCTCTTGCTCCACCACCACGGATGAGATGCCCTCCGCTCATCCTGTCAACGTGTAACGCATGCTCGTTTCCCTGGACACGCGGTTCGCAGGTGCGAGTGATTTTGCAGGTGCGCCTCTCAGTGTCTGAACTGCCCGCACATTTCTGAGGTGAATTTCTGTTCTTTCTGTCTGAGCCAGAGAAAACGCTCTCTGCTCTTGGAAAGCTCTTGCAGCCCATCTGACCCTGCTTTTCTACTCCTACTGAAGCAAATCCAGGTTTGCATCTTGTATGCCTTTGACACATTTTCGCCTCACTTCTCTAATGGTGCTTGTGACTCGGTGGTCACATTCTCAGCCAGTTTCCCGGGGTGCTTCCTAGCAAGCTGGGTCCGTATTTCTTGTTCAGCTTTATGCCCTCTGCGCCAGTGGACTTTGCAACACACAGCAAGTACTCCACTTGTGGCCACCACATAAGGGAAACGGTGGCATGAGGGGAGGGTGAGCCATGATGGAAACGATGAAGGAGTGGGCGTGAAGATGGAAGAGCCAGACGTTTCTGCAGGAGAGTGTGGGGGCCCCTAAAACACTGGGGAAATACAGAAGGACGCTGCCTAAGACGGCCTTGTCTTGGGGCCGCTCTCCATTCTCCATGGCTCCTGTCGCCATTCCCACTCCTTTCCCATCTGCAGACCTTTAGGTTCTGACACTGATGGGAATTTGTTGTTGCGTGAACTGGTGCTGGAGATTTGGATTTCCACTGCTTTCGTATTGTTCAGCAATCCTTCGCCTTGCTTTATACTTTAAAATATACACAGGATACATTCTTGCTTCTTTTTCTCCAAAATGGTGTTTTCAGTTTGCCTCTTAGATGAGCAAATCCACAGTGCAAATTCCACGTCTCATTGGCCATTTCTTTCCCTTGCCACAGCTCAAACTGTTTATGGCCTAAACCCCAAGTGACTTTGGTCCTTGAAGGAGGAAAAAGTTGGGTTAAAGTCTCCCTAGCACCTAACCACAGGGCTAGAATGTAATGGCAGTGAAATGTACTAATTTATCTTATTTTACATAATTAGAGTTAGGGGCTATTGAACACAGAATGCAAATGTATGCTAAATATGCAAATTAGCCACATTTCCCAGATTTGGAGAAGGGGGAAATGTGGTAGCCTTATGTTAGATGGTTCTCTCTTTTCTGTGCACACAACTTTCCAGCACTACAAATGTGAGCTACTGCGCAGTCACAGTTGGGGCTGCTAATTTGAAAATCCAGTTTAGGCTGATTTGAAAAGACAACAACAGTTTTGCAATCACTGGTGCACCCTTTAGGATAGAGTTGGCTGTGCCATTTCTTCTTTTCTAAAGATAGCCTTTTCTTCATATTTTGAATTTGGGATCTTGCCCAGTCATCCGTACAAGGCCCAGGCCTAATACTGTAGAGTACTCATTTGTCAGCAGCACCCTAGCCTGGCCTCAGTGCCACAGAGGCCACCCTTGCCTACGCTGGATCTGGCTGTTGCTTCTGGTGTTCTGTAGTCACAGAGCAAAAGCCTCCTCTGCGACGGCACAGCCTCCTCTTGGCAATGTTCACCAGTGGCCAGGAAGACGCAGGTGTGCAAGTGGCAAACTCAGGTGATTTTTCCCAGCGCAGTCACCCAGGTAGGTGCTCCTGCCCCATCCAGGTCCTGCCAGGCCCTGGCAGTGTGCGGTTGGCTCTTTTCCTGCCCTGAGGCCTCTGCTTCCTTCCTCTGCCCTTCCCATGCATGGGTCCCTAAAAGCACCTTGAGCCCCAGGTGCCAAGTCAGTATGTCCTCCAGGAGCCACAGCAGTCACACAGACTTTTGGTCCTTCACTGCCTTCTTCCCATTTGAGAATTTTCTCCAGAGCCCATGTCTCGCTGTCTGCCCACTAGAGGGAGGTCAAATAAATAACATCCCAGGGCTTCACCCAGAGTCAAGTGTAAATGGTGGCATGTAGGGGCACTGCCCCCGCTGGTGAGGACAACTTGCTTGAGCCCCTTTCTAGCATGTCCCAGTCAAAAGCAGGGCTTCAAACACTGATCTGTAGTCTTATGTCCCATCCTGCTACTGTTCTGACCCAAAGGAACAGGAACCTGGAGTGCGAGGAGAGAATGGAGGCGTGGCCTGAGGTGACAGCAGCATTAAACTCCATTTCAGAGGTAGGGGAGGAGACTGGGCGACCAGCTCTAAATTGCTATCTGGAGTCCGTCAAGGAAATTATGTACAATTACTTGAAATTGGTATGCAATGTTATTATGAGCAGTAGAATAATATGACCATTCTGCCAGTAATTTGGTTAGTAATTTGGTAGTAATCTCTAGTAATTACTGTAAATGCTAACCAGTTCATTTCCCAAATCACATTTCCTTCTGAGTGTTCACTTTATTTCGTACATTTTAATTGACTTTTCTGTAAGATGTGCTAAGGATGTTCTACATTCGCAGGCCCTGCCTAGGCCTGAGACTGGCATAGGGGGGCCCGCCTCCCTGCTTCTGCTCCGAGCCTCCACGCAGTGGCCGCTTCATGCCGTCGAATGCCTGTGGGTCTCTGCTGTTGCCATAACAACTTAGAGGCATTTGGAGGGCCGTTCTCCGTCTTGGCGTTATTATAAGGAGCAGAGCAAGATGCCGAGTTAATCAAAAGGCGAGGCCCACTAAGCTCACACCCCAGAAGAGGCACAGAGGCACTGGCACATTTGAACTAGAAGAGTTTTCATGCTCAGGTAACGGCTGTCTAAAGAGAGCCTGGATGTGGTTCATGCAGTGCATGTATGTGAACAAGCAGGTTTCACTACATGTTCTTAGTGACCTTAAAAATGCATTAGGAAAAACGCCAAGGAGCTAGAAGGGAGAAGGTGAGGAATGGTGAGAAGCGGTGGGTGGTATGGAACACTAGGAGTTTAGAAGCAAAGGCAGCAGAGCCTGTGGGCTGTGTATGGCGGCCATGCCGGAGCACAGCTGACTGGCACTACTAGCCGGGGAGGGCCCTCTCTCAGGCAGGAAATGTGACTGGGGACCTGCGAAGTTTTGCTCTCTCTTTTCTGAAACAGAATTAAAATTACCTCACATGCCTGAGTTCTCATAAAGAGACTGGATGGTGCCTGTATGCTTGTGCTTGTTTTCCCAGGATGGACCGCGCATGATACATGCTGTTAGACTATACCTTACTGCTCTTACTAATGCAGTCAGGAGAAGCAGCTTTCCGTGTGCCTGTACTGGTCCTAGAGTTCATTTGCTATGCTTGTTTTCTTTGATGCAGCCTGGGAGTTGTTTTGAGACGCTCTGGTGCAAGCACTTTAATAACTGTTCGGTGTCACTTCACAGCGGAGTCTGCGATTCTCACCCATCGTATTTTTATCATGAATGTGTTACTCTGGGAGAAACTTACTTTCCCACTATCTTTCCCATTTTAATTCTTGCAAACTATAATTTGGTTCACTGGCTGCTCCTAATAACTTGCAAAGTCTGACTTGTATTTTAAATCTTAGATTCTCATAACAGCTCATCTGGTTTTTGAAATGTACTGAAGCACCGAGGACGCTTTGCCTTCCTCGCACTTGCCGATTTCAGAAGCTGTGGTAGAAAAAGCGAGGGTGGCCCTTAGCCCAGGCCATGCACCCACCCCGGGCCTCCGAAGGGTTTTTCTGATCCAGGGCTTTGTAGTATGAGCTACGCCCTTCCAAGCTTCCACTTCCGGTCTATTGTGTATCGCTGGTCCACGTCAGCACGCACATACTCACACATGCACGTGTACCAGACACGGGCAACAGTCTGTGTCTTCACTAGGCTCCAAGCACCACACCTGTCACATAGTGGGTACTCCATAAGCACCTGAGGGACAGGAATTAAATGTGATTACTGATTTCCTTGCCTCACTGCTTTAGGCTTTGGGCCTGAAGGATAATACCTCTGACATAATTAATGTTGCCTATATAAACATTTTATTATAGAGCCGTACAAAGAGGTCTCCTTGGAAAGTGTCATGCTGGTGCCTTTTGTCGCCTATATTTGGCGACAACTTCAGCTTAATGTACGGCGCCTCCATTCACTCCTGGGACTGTGAGGAACTCACTCTTAATCAGGGCACGCAAACACGATGTGAAGCGCCTGATGTGCAGATCCTTGAAGTCCAAGCACCGCCTGTGCTGCCCTGCTGTGGTATCAGCTGAGAGTGCTCGTGCCTTCCAGGTCTGAAGAACTGCGGTGGTGCTGCACTGCCCTGGGGGTGGCTGTCTTTTGCTTCATTTTTTTCCAGTCTAGGTAATTGGCATATGTACAGATAGTATATTCATGCATTCATCCACAGATTCATATTCTATCTGTATCTACATATGGAGATCGGTTACTTTTATTTTTCTCTATGTGTTTCTCTGTCAGGCATGTATATGTTATATATACATCATTCATATGTCTACATACACATATTGATATATGTATAGATCTCCAGGCTGAGTGGACCTACACTGGATGGTGGGGGACCCAGGAGAGCCAGCAGGGAAGCTTAAGTCCAGTCTGAAGGCAGAGACCTTGTGACGGCCCGAGGACAGCTGGGCAGAGAGCATGTCCTGCCTTCCCCAGCATTCGGTTCCCTTGCAGTCTTAGTGGAAGCGGTGAGGCCCACCTGCATTCGTGAGCGTGATTGGCCTCACCCCGTCCGCTGGTGCGGGTGTAACCTCACCCAACAACGCCCTCGTGGAATGCTTCCTAAGTGAAGGTCTGCACACCCCACCCCACCAGCTCAGCACTTCCAATTAGCTGTCACGGCCACCATCATTGCAGAATGACCTCCAGCCGGTGAAACACACTCTCTGGAAATGGCTCATAAGCGGACTCCAGTTGTATTTGGGACCAAGACCTGTAAAGTGAGATGTGAACAACCGCACGTCGAAGCCCCAGAGCTCGAAGGCTGCACACACATCATGGTCTGGGTGGCCTCAGAGTAGCGCTGCGGGCTTTCGGCTGCTTGAGGCAAAGCTCTCAGCACAGCCCCCGCATGGAGACTGGGTGAGCAGTGAGTGTGGGAGGGGGCAGAGCCTTGGCAAGGACACTGCACATGTGCCGCTCCATACACAGCCAGCTTCGTGGGGGACTGTCACCTCCAGCGGCGTGACACACAGGGGCTCCGCCATCCACAGCTCCAGGTGTTAAGCTCACACCACATCTCCTGAGACACAGGGCGGGCTCATGAGGTAAGCAGGACAGGGCTCGTGGCCCCTTTCCACGAATAGAGGATGACGCTCCAAGAAATTGGGTAAGCTGTTGAGGCTGCCGCAGGCCACTGGGAGCAGGCTGGGCGCCTGGCGCCGCGCGCTCCCTGCTGAGTCCCTCCTTGATCCCTTGATTTAATTCTTTATAATCTTAGGGTCTCACACTTGCTTTTCCCTCACGCAAGTGAAGGTTTCTCTGCCATTTAAGGGTGCCATGTCTTCAGGGGGGCTTTCTAGTCTCAGGTTTTGTTTTTCTTTGCCTTTTGCTGGCCAGCTTAGTTCCCATCAGTTATTGCCATCAAAAGTGCTGAGTACAATTTCCAGAACCAAAGGGCTGAAGCCTGCCCTGCAGGTTGAACTGATGGATCTTACATCCTTGCCCCGCCTCTGCAAAAGGCGACTGTTGCTTGTCACTTTGTGGGACCTGTGTCACTCCTAAAAGGCTGTGGCTGCCTCCTGGTTGCTGAGGAGTGACTGGCGGACGACCTTGCCGGGCCCCAGTGTGCTCAGCAGAGAGCTCTGAGGCCCTGCCCTCGCTTGTCTCTCTCCTTCTCTGAGCAGGACCACTGCGAGGCCTGCTTCCTCCTTTAAGATCGCTCCCTAGGGGAAATTAAGCACCGGTTGCTTTTGCTTCCTCTTGCAGTCTGTGGTTCCCCATGTCTCCCTCCCTCTACCTGTCTTGAAAAGGCAAGCCACATCCTTTCCCCTAAAATCCCCACGGGTGGTACACAGGGTCTCCTTGCCTGAAACAGCAGGGTCCTGGTTCCTTAGAAAGCACCAGGCATATCTACCCTTTCTTTTAATCTTCAATCTCCATATTCTACTGCAGGCAGGATGAGATAAAACTGGGGTACTAGCTCACTCTTGTTCTTTCAAAGGACCCTACAGTAGGCACATTTATATTAGATATTGATTTCTGTTTAATAGAATACCCAGGAAAAATAGCACTCTTTGTTGGCGTTCAAAGGATAAACCATAAAAGCCATTAAGAAGAACTGTACCACGGGGATGATTAATGGGACTTGAGATGCCGTCCACCAACCATTTCCAGATAATGTCTTTGAGAGATTCCATTGCTCCTGGCTGCAGTTCAGAGCTATTTATTTGCAAGGTGAAATTCTGAGTAATGATGTTTCCCATGCAGCCTGACTGGCAGTGTTAAAGAGACAGAGCGGGGTGGCCCTGAACTTGCATTTTAAAGGCTTTGCCCTGCGAAGTTGCTAGGATGCTTCAGAGGTTGTTCTTTGAAACCCAACATGTCTGTCCTAAGAACTGCCCAACCCTCTGTGGGCCTTGACTCTCTGTCATGAGGACCTGCCGGGCTGAAGATCTATCGGGAAGAAATGGTTGCCAAGAACTATTGATTCCCAATTTCTGCAGCATCATTTTTTTTTTTTTTCTTCATTGCCCTGGACTTATTGTGGACGTGGGCAGTAGGGGAACCCTCAACACCATACTCTACCAGGACCTGCGTGTGCTGTAGCTTGTGGTATGTTTTAAATTTAATAGAACCTTAGGCAGTGTACTTCAAACTCTGTCAATTTTCAAATTGTGTTTGTTGAACTAGACCTAGTTTGCATTCTTGAGTCCATGTGCTGCTTATTCACCCCAGGCTGCTGTATTGTGGTGCAGATGTCTATAGGATGCGGACTGTTGACAGTTACTGCACACCTTCCAGTGCAAGGACCAACGTAATCCTAGACGGGTGACGCCATGTACAACAGTCTCCATCACATAGGAAAACACTAATAAATATTAACTCACAGACAGACGGATAGAGGGATGGGTGGGTGGGTGGGTGGATGCTGGACGGACGGATGGGTGGGTGGGTGGGTGGAAGTAGGAGATAATAGTTTTTGAGTACTTGTTATATATGTCAGTGATTTACCTATATGTTATGTGCAATATTATTTCCATTGTGCAGAAGAGAAAACTGAGGCATGGATATGACTCACTCTACAAAGAAAGAAGGATTAAATGTAATACTATTAAATTCTTTGGTATAGCAAGGGGAAAAATACACTTGGCAGTTTGTAGCTCCTTAGTGTGGTACTGGTGAGTTGAATTTCCCACTTTCCATGAGCAAATAATTCATTTAAAAAAAAAGAGAGAGAAAGCTTTGGGTGTTTCAAAGTCTATATCTTCTTTACTTTGGGTGTATTCACATCTAGTAATTGGGGCGATTATAAGTCCGTGTTGACTATCTTCCAGACAGCATCAAGGTTCCATTAGGATCTCAGAGCATGCCTTAAATGTCAACTTGGCTACTTCTGACCTGAAAGCATTTGCGAGCACTGGGAAGGGGAGAGTGGCTTCTGTGCTGGTCAGTGAAGGCGTTGCGACTGCCTTCGCTCTTATCGCACCCTTCGCCAGTGCTTGGCCCGCCACCCTGCAAGCATCTGTAGCTTCTCACCCTCTTCTGCTCTCCCGAGCTCCAGCCACCTGGGGTTCCTCCTTGGAAACCCCGTTAGCTCGCCTTAGGGCTTCGTTTGTAAGGTTCCTCGCAGTCCCTTGTTGCCCAGCCAAGGCTCACCTCTGGGAGGCTTTTGCTGTCTGTTTGGATCCTCCTGAGGCACAGAGGCAAGAGCAGGGCAAGACGACTTCCTAAAAATGTCTGATGGTCCTGAGAGCAGTCCCAAAGAGTTTAAGGTCAAAGCACATCTGGGAAAGAAAACAGTTTGTTCAGTAGGGGAAAAAAATACTTAGGAGAAAGAAAGCAACGATGATTTCTCGTTTATCACTTAGGGTCATTTCAGTGGTTACTTTTTCCTGGCACTGCTCAGTAATGCCATGTTGACAGCCAGCATCCAGATGGATTTTCTATCAGCTGAGCCAGGCTCTGGTAGTTTATCACTGAAAGTAATAGTGATGATAATCATAAAAGTGAAAATACCCACCCTGACTGTGATTGACAAAACGTCACGGGGCAGAAGGAATGATTTAATTGATGGCAGTCATTAAATGTAGATAGAAACACACAAGGGGTAGCCCATCCCCCCATAGGACATAGCCCTCGTTCTAATGAAGAGTCACAGGAAGTTTAACCCTGGCCAGTGTGAAAGCAGGTGTCTGATCTTATGTGACAGGGTAATCAGTTAGTTTTTCAGCTGCCAATTTTGAAAGCATCACAGACTCAAGGAACAAAGGCAAATTTGTTGTATCTGAGCAATCTTTTGTTTTTACACCAATACACAAAACGAAGCGATGGAAGATGTTAGTGTATTTTAATCCCTTTAATGTTTTAACCTTTTACTTTCTTGTGCTTTTCTTTGCCTTGGTCATTCTTCATCTCTCTCCACCTTTTCTTTGTTACCTGTCAGTGGCTTAAAAACGATGGTTCTATAACTCTTCCTCTCCCTACAGCTATTCAGCCTCCTCTCCAGATTCTTTCTTAATATTTCCTCTTTATTCAATTTGCATTATTTCCTTCAAACTGTCTTTACTGCATAGGGTGCAGCAAGGGGTGGGAAACACAGGGGCTGTGTCTGCAGGGCCTGTTGCGCTTCAAAACCAATGTAGGATGTGTGTGTCCACGCTTTGCCTCCTACCTTTTCCCCTATATTTTCTCCTCTTCATTGTTTAAGTTCCATTTCTGTTTCACTGTATCTGTTAGGATGGCTGAGGTGACTGTACTAGGAATTTAATGTGTAGAGCTTTCACCTTGACTAACTCAGGATGCTGGTATCTGCAATCTAAGCAACTCCACAGAGCCCAGCAATGTGTAATACAGAAACCATGCTTGAATACATGTCATCTTGGGCTTCTAAATGTGTACCATTCTTGATGTCACACCAATTATTCTCTTCAAAATATTTTTAAAAAGTAATAAAAGGAAAAAAGAGAGATAAGAACAAAAATTCAATATTTCTTAAAAGCAAGCAGTAATGTTCCCTTATATGTCCAATCTTACATAACCGTATCTGTTAATCTGAGCAATAGATTTAATGATAAAAATAGATAAAATGTCAACCATTGTAGTCAGCTATATTTGTTTTGAAAATTTGTAACATATGTATCATTGTAATTGTGTGTCATCCTGCTTCTGTCTTTGTTTCTGATTTTTGTTCTTGCTTTTTACTCATATATATATATGAGTAAGCCATATATATATATATATATATATATATATATATATATATGTACACATACATACATATGGCTTACTTGGAGGAAAGCAGTTTACCAGACTTGGTTCTAAATTCTTCCTCAGAAATATTTAGATGGAACAAGGTAGTACGGTTGTGTCTGGACGTCTCCTGAAACCTGGCTGAATCCACAGTTTGTGACTTGTTTGCTGTGCAGGGCTGGGAATGGGGCTGTGAGCATCATGCCTGCCCTAGGACAGGTAGCTGCATGCAGTAGAAGGGAGGATAAAGACGCGTTTCTCCTGTTTTGCTCTTGGGCTTTGCTGTTTTCCCGCTGCCATTCATGCTGACCCCTTTGCCACATGCCACCCTGCCTTGGAGCCAGCTGACTATGGACTGAAACCTCGACAAACTGTGAGCTAAACCAACCTTTGTTCCTAACCTTGGGCATCATGTATTTTGTCGTAGCAAGGGGAGAAAAGTAACTAAAGCGAAGGGTGACGTATTTTAACTTGCATGCACAGGAATATTGATATGAGAAGGTGATCATAAGTGGATTTATAAAGTGGTTAAAACAGAAATTTAACAAAATCTAAATGTACTCCAGTTTCAAAATGACTGTGGACTCCATTCATGAATTTGCAGCTACTCCTAGGGAGCACATGGGCCTATACTCTGGACAGGACAGGAACTCCAGCCTGGAGGGCAGCCTCTGCTACCCCAAGGCAGGAGACAGAGGCCTGTGAGGTGGATCCTTCTGCTCTGTAAGCTTTGGTTTCTAGGTTTCCTTTCAGGACCTTGTGTCTGCTGGCATTGTTTCTGTGCTGCTGGCTCTATATCTGCTAGATCCAGAACTCTTCCTGGGACAGAGAAGTCTACATCCTACAGCGCAACTAATGGCACCGTGCAGTTACCAGGGAGGAAGATGGTTTCATAACAGAAGGAAAGAAATCATCGGACGGTAGCAAAACCAGCAAAGGGAGTGCTCTTCACGGGTCCCTTTTCTCATACACGTGTCATCTGTACATGTAACTGCAACACCTAGGAAGAGCAGCTGAGAGTTCGAAAGTCAGGGACACTAGGGACATCTTATGTTTTGCATTGGTCACATAACAGATTTACGTCTCTTTCTATAAATTGGGGCTGAACACAGTGCCAGCCTTGAGAGTGGCCTATAGGACAAGGGGCAGAGACACAGACCTGTCCCCTGTGCCTCCTGCAGTCAGCCCCTGCTATCTCTGTCACCTGTGTGCCCCCTCCCAAGTGGGAGGCTCTCACCAGATTACATGCACACATGGCAACCTGCTAGACTTGAGATAAACAGAACAGTCAGGGAAAAAGCAACTTCTGGCTCAAGATGCTTTTAGAGTTCCATTTTTATTCTTTTAAATAGTTTTAAAGATGCATATCTCCTCTTTTAACCAATAATTTTTAAACGTTAGCTACACACCAGGCAATGTTCTAGGAGCTCAGAAACTCAGGATAAACAACTCCATGAGATCTGTGTCACTGATGGAAACAGATCGATAATTTAAAATGGCATCACATGTTGGAAAACAGCTCTTGCTAAGGAGGGGAGTGTTGAACCCTGGGTAAGGAGCTGGGGACATGAGGGGGTGCTCCGGGTGGATGAGACTGCGCTGGAGACCCTGAAAGCTGAGCTGGTCCAAGAATGCAGCAGATGAGAGGAGCACAGGGCAGATGCAGACTGTGCATCCACAGGATACATGCTTATCTTGCTCAGTTTGTTTCCTGGCAACATTTTCCTTGTTGACTGGCTAAATGAAGCTCCTTCACAAAAGCCTTGTCTCAGGCACCGCATTTTGTGGGGAGAGCGCTTCAGGTCCATTGTCAGCAGTTGTCACAAGTACGGCACATGGCCGCGAGTGGTATTCAGAGCATTGTCCAGTAGATGCCTCGGGCTTGTTTCCTGTCCAGCTGAGATGGACTCGGCCCACACCTGCACGTGGCTCCCGGCCCTCCAGTTCCTGCGAACCAACAGTCAGCTCTGCTTCTACGGCCTCAAGTGGGTTTAGATTCTGCATGCCGGTGAGCTCGTGCGCCGCTGGCCTCCTGTGCCTGGATTGTTGTCCTTGCTGTGACGCGCCTCGGGCTTGCCGTGCTGTCCCACACGGGGTTTTCTCCTTTCATGGCTGGCTAGAACACTCCTGCCTGTTTGTGTGTCACTTTTTCTTTATCCATTCACCCACTGATCGATAGGTGGGTTCATTTTGCATCTCAGTGTATGTAAAGCTGCCACGAATATAAGCTGTGAATATTTCATCAATGCAGTAAGGTCGCTTTTTGACTAAGCACTCAGTAACAAGGCTGCTGGACCATTCAGTCACTCTATGTGTAACTTTGAGGTCTCACCATCCTGTTTTCCATGACGATTGCACCGAGTTCTGTCCTACCACCTGGGTGAGTTCTTCTCCCTCTCTGTTCCGGCCAGCATTTGCCTTTGGGTAATAGCCATTCTTACACGGGAGTCAATAATACAGTGTGCATCGGCTCGGTGTTATTGAGGTAGGGTGCACAGCTTTGGGGTCAGACGGGCTCTGTGCACTTATTAGTCCTCCCTCCTTGAATGAGTTCCTGAAATTCTCCCGGTGTCAGCTTCTAATCTTTAAAATGGAGTTAGTATCTACTGTGTGTAGTTGCTAAAATACTATCATGTGATTAAAGAGTGGAATGTGTGTGGATAGCATCGGAGCTTGAAGAGATTAAAGTGTTCCTCCTTATCCCAGTCAGCGTATGATGTGGTGATAACTGGTGTCTCTACATGGCTTTAAAGTCACAGTGCTTGGCTGCTTTTCTCCGATGTGTATTGTTACGTTTGTCACACTTAGTAAATGAGCGTAAGAAGCATGGGAACCGCCTCTGCTCTGGTGTGCGTCCGCACCTGGAAGGCCAGCTCATCCTTAGGCAAAGTGTACGCGGGACCCAGAAAGAGGTGCATGAAAGCAGCTGAACTGTTCCCTCCTTTCTGAATTTGGTTTGGGAAACTGTCCGTGTGGTGAGGGGGTCCCCAGTGCCGGGCCCGGGCTGTGCGGCCCGGAGTGTAGAGCACACCGGGAGTTCCTTGTCTTTCTCATCATGGAGGGACGGTGACCGAGCTCGAGTTGCCACTTGCGTTTAGAGAAGCGCGCCTGCTTTTGGTCACATCTCAGTCACACTGCCAGAGCAGAGAGAAGACTTCTGTCTCCCCCATATCTAGTTGTTAAGGGATAAGAAAGAGGGGGAGAAGGAACTTCTGGGGTGCAAACAGGTACGTGAGAGCAGCGCACAATCACCTTCAGAGAGGATGAGCGAACAGCACTATGAATTCACGAATGCACCCAGAGAAGCAGCCACAGCTCTTGCAGCATCACCTGGATGGCCCTCAGCATGGCTTCGCTTCCCTGGGGCAGGCCCTGGGACTTCCCTGCTGTGACAGCAGGTGAGCTCGTGAAGGAAGAAAATATTCCTAAGTACCTTTCCTGTTTGGCACGTCAGGCGCACGGGGTGGGGCTGGGAGGGCAGGGCGTCCGTCCCCTCGAGCTGCGCTCCCAGCTCCTGCTCCGCACTCTGAATCTCTCTCCCTCCTCTTTCCTCTCTTCTCCTCTGTTCTTTCCTCATCGAGGTGCTCTTACCTGCGACACTGTCTGAGCTGACAGCACTGAGGGTCAGGGCTGTGGTTACTGTCTGAGGGAGCCTTGGCCCCATGTGATCAGGCAACGCATCCTTTTGGACAACACCCTTATGGCCTCTGGCTTGTGTGTTCTTCATCCAAAATGACCACGATCTCTGCAGATCCACAGCTTCACACTGCCCTGCCAACCCTGCAGGAAAACCCGACATCAGCAGTCGCACAGATGCGCACACGCCCGTGCCCATGCAGGCCTGCATGTCTTGCTCTCACAATCAATGGCGAGGCATCGCGACCGCACGCCAGGGTGTTCCTTCTAGTAACATCATCTAGGCTCAAGCCCCTGACTGGATGTCCTGGGATCAGCGTTGCGGTTTCTGTCTAGACCCGCCTCCTCCACCTCCGCAATCTTGGAACTTTTCAGAGGTGGCTGAGTCTAGGGTTTGGGATTGACTGAAGGCCCAATGCTGGGATGAAGGGTGTGAGGACTGCACCCATCCTAGGCGTGGGCAGACTGCCTACAGCGTAAGGGACACAGACAGTCTTCCTCTCCTCTGTCCTGATGGCTTTGCTGACTTCTGCTCTGTCAAGTGGCTGCTCCCTCTACCCTCTGCCACCCTGACTCGGAGCCAGTGCATTGTGGGCTAAAACCTCCACAAGCTGTGAACTAAATAAACTGTTCTCCTTCTAATTTTGAGTATTGGGTATCTTGTCTCATCGATGAGGAAAGTAACTAAGACCCTCAGCAACATCACCTCCTTTCAATCTGCAGAACCTGGGAGAAGCAGCCGCCTTCTCTAGCAGAGGGTCTTCTCCAGCAGGATATGTTTTCTTTCCCATAGGCCAGAAGGAAGCCTTAGCCTGGGCTTCGCACCTCTCTCAGATGGCGTTTTCTTTACCATTCAGGACACAATGAGGGAAGGGGACCTAGAGAGGGGTGATGGGCCAGGGAAGGGAACAGACACAAACAGGAAGACATGATCATGCATGCATACCAGCTGGGCATGATTAGTGTGATCATATGTAATGATAACAAGCAAAAAAAGAGCTGGGGAGACGGCTCAGCTGTCTAACGCTCCCACTTGGGCAAGCTTAGGCCAGCACAGAGATCACGGTTTGATCCCCGGCACTGCCTGCTGTGCCAGCCCTGCCCCAAGGGTGGGCCGAGCTGGCTATGAAAAAGAAAAAAAAAAAAAGAAAAGACAGTAAAATGAGAGATCAGATTTTCACCAGTTTTATTAGGGAGATGTGGCATTAGAATCTAGGAAAATTGAGTACCTTATCTAAAAATCACCTGGTGCTTCAAAGTCTGACACTGTTTAGGGTCCAAATAATTTGACACTTTGCATAATTTTCTTTTTATTAAAATCAAATCACCTTGACCCCACACACATATAACATGCTCATATTTATTATTTTAAGAAATCACAGCAGCAGTGGAAGATATTAGAAAATATGGCCGATTCCATGGGCTTGGGAAGGTCTTCCTTCATTATTTCTTCTCTTGGCCTCGTTGCCAAATTGTCAGAAATTGAGAACGACAGCCGCCGATGCCCGGGGTCTCTGTCTGCACCCTGGCAGCGGTACAGCGCCTCCTTTCCCTCTGCAGCAGGGAGCGAGGCTTAATAATTTAATACAGCAAAGCACTCTGCTCCGACAGAGCACCTTTCACTAAAGAACATCAAAGCTTTAGCGCGTCTATTATTAATAAAGAAGAGTGGCCTGAACATGGCGCCCACAAGAGCCGCTCTGTCGCTTCTCTGCATGCCGACAGAGTGCCACTTCCCGTGGCCCCCTGCACGTTGCTGGCCAGCGGCCTGCTCGTTAACCCACACAGTGACACTGTCCAGACCTTTCCGCTGACTTCCATTTCAGGAGCACTACATGCCTCGCTAGCACCATCAAATCAAGGATTATTCCATAGAAGTAAAGTGTGGTGAGGATCCTCATGCTGCTTAGTGGGGCCATGGGCAGGGGGTTCAGAACAGTGGACGGTCAGGGGGCAAAACATAATTCTGCTTCCCTCAGCCAGGCAACACTGCCTGGTTCCACTCCTGCCTCAGAAATGTCTGAGGCCGCCCTGGCTCTGTGGGCCTCTCCATCCTCGTCTCTCCTGGATGCCCTGTCTGCAGTGTGAGAAAACTGCAGTAGATCCGCTGGCATGCTCTATTTTCAGTTGCTCCCATAAAGAAATCAATTAAATGTGTCTGACAGCCGACTTTTCCTGAAGCTGTGCTGGCAGAGGGTTTAACTTTATATCATCTTCCACAGCCCCAAAACAAAACAACCATTTCATTTCATCCTCGATGAAAGTAACTTCTATTTATCTTGGTGAGGTTCCCGTCCTGGCTAATCTGCAGTCGCCAGCTGGGTAGCCTTTGTTCGCAGCACTTGCTGGCTGTGGCATCTTAGTGCCTGCGTCTCTGAGTCTGTGACAGAGGAAGGATCCTGTCATTTTAATGAATTGAGTCCTCTCCCAGCACAGCGCATCCCAACCACCGTCCATTTCCATAACTATCGAGATGGCAGATGCACAATAAAAGGACTTGCACTGCGGTGGTGTGTGCATGGCAGCTCAGATTCCTACTGGATTGTGTGACTGAAAACCTGGGGAGGTCACCGTGCTTGTCTTCTGCTTTGGAGATTGTCCTCTAAACCAAAATTATCAGCTATCACAGCAGAGCTTCCCAGCCACAGCGGCCCTGAGTGGTGACGGTGCAGGGCACGTGCTGGGTGACGAGAGGCCGAGAGGCCTGAGTCTGGACTCCACCTTTGGCGCCTCTCACAGGACAGAAGCTGATCCCTGAGTACAAAGGAGTGGCAGGGGAACAGAGAGGCAATGGCAGGGATCTGCAGTCCAGCGCAGACCCAGACATAGAGCAGGAAGCCTGCGGCAGATGTTTCAGCGTCCAGATTATCTTCCACGCTCATCTCTGAGTGCAAGGATTGTAGCCCGAGTGCCTCGCTGTGTGCACATGATACCTCATAAAAGAACATTTAAAGTCCTGGCGTATTCTGAAGTATTATATGGATATTCCTCGTCACATTATCAGTCATAACTTGGTTGCATCATAACAGAAAACTCACAGTTAAAAATAAGTTATGAACCCCAAATAACACAGAAGGGAAGCATTTCTCAACACCAAACTGTCCTGGGTCTACTAATTGGTCTCCATCCTTTCAGTACAATTGGAGGTGAAAAAAAGTAAACAAATTGACACAGAGATACTAGGACCTGGGGGGTGACCCATTCGGGCCCTTTGCAGGGTTCCAGAGGGCCACTGCATTACTGTAAGGTGCCCCCCAGAGTGAGGGGCAGGTGGTGGTTCTACCACTGAGTGTAGCCAAAAGTAGCACTCGATGATTTAGGGATGAACTGTGCTGACGGCCTTTCGGTTTTGCACAGTTCCCAGCTTCGCAAGGAATTTGCACAGATAAATGACTTAACCTTTTCCTGCCTCAGTTTCCCCATGAATTAAACAGTTGATACTCTTTTGTACCTTGACCATATATGGTAAAAATAAAAAAATGACTCTACATGCAAAGATGCAGAAATACTTTAATTGAAAATCTCAGTAAGGCATCCATACTTTTTCTGTGCTATCATCTTTGCCCTACATTTTCTTCATGAGGAGCAGACAAAAGGAGGGTTGGGACTGAAACCACGGGTGCTCCAAGGGGCCAGAATTTTTAAGAGCAACAGGGTGAAGTAAAATATGAAAAAGTGTCAGCTGACCACCAGGAATAAACAGATTCCTGGCAATGGCCATTACTCGATGGTGGAATTGCTTCTCTCAGGAAGTGGTAGAAGCGTTTACTGCTCAAGTGGCTATAGCACTCTCAGGGGCCAGATGACCTGCCATTTCCTTCTACATTAGCTATGACTTCCTTCTAATAATAATAAAGCCACCGAAATTGGCTACTGAGCTGTAAGCACCCATGTATAGGTTTGGAGCTGCTTCATATTTAGAGTTGGCCGTGTTGAGAGAGAATGATTCTCCTTTTGGTCTGGTCTCAGGGACCCCCCCCCCCAGTCTGCTTTCTGCTAGATCTGCATCTGGGGGGGGGTGCCTGGGCATCTTCCCTGGCCTTATGCACATTTAACAATGTCACCAGTTTTTAAGCAGTAAGCTGAGTTTGGGCAGCTTTGGAAGCCTCACGAGCGTGTTCTGCTGTTTAAATGCTAATGCTGAGGTCCCTAGAAGCGATAGCAGCTGACCAGGAACTATATTTTCTCTCCTGAGCTGAGCGTATAATTCGGTTCCTCCTATTTGTCCAATCATAGTAAACATTTTTCATGGACCTTTTACAGTGTTTGCAAAAAATGCTTCCTAAGCAGAAATTGGAAAATACACTTTACTTTTTGTACAGTTTTCAAAAGACGTACTTTTGAATTGAAAAATGCTTGTGGCAGAATGATGACCAAACCATAATTGATAGCTGAAAATGGGTTATTTCCATGTTCTGAAGTTCTGACCGTAGGAAGAAATACGCATGTGTACGTGCATATATATATTGGCATGCGCATATAGGGTTGCGCACTGCATAACGATGTTTCGGTAAATGGGGACCACAGACATGCTGATGATTCCACAAAATTATGTTGGAGCTGAGAAATTCCTGTGCCTAATGCCATCTTATCTATCACATTGCCACAGATTAATGTGTTATGTGTCCACGGCAGGCTCCTGTAAACCACTATGTAAGCTGGGCGTGGTGGTGCACGCCTCTAATCCCAGCACTCGGGAGGCTGAGGCAGGAGGATCGGTGCGAGTTCGAGACCAGCCTGGGCTACAAAAGTGAGCTCAAGGCCAGCCTCAACTGCATAACGAGACCCTGTCTCAAAAAGACAAAAAAAAAAAAAAAAAAAAAAAAACCCACTATGTAATATTTGATAATCAGTGACTGCCATTGGTACATGTGCTTACTTCAGTATCTTTTTTATCATTACTTCGGAGTGTATTTCTTTCTGTTTTTATGTATTTGGTTGGTGCGGGGTCTCACTACGGAGGATCACTACGGGACTTGTAGTGATCCTCCTGCTTTCAGCCTCCCAGCACTGGGATTACAGGCAAGCACCGTTATGTCTGGACTCCATGGCCAGTGCAGCCTGCCCTAGGGGCATGTGGTCCCCAGGACCAAGCTGCAGTCCTTGTGCTTGCCTAAGCAGGTGTTCTGAAGAGAATTTTAAAGGAGAGAAGCCATAGGGTTCTATAACCCAGGGAGCTATAACCATTGTAGCGTGGCTATAACCTCAGTACTTTTGGGAGACTGAGGCAGAAAGATGAGAATTTCTTGGTGATTCATCAAGATCTTGCTCCAAACTAAAAATTAATAAGGCAGGGGATGCAGCTCAGTGAGAAGGTCCCAAGTCCCATCCCCAGCACAAGTGCCCCGCCAGGAAGAGTGCTGTTGTCTGGCCCATGGGCTGACCAGGCTAGGCCACACGGGCCTCTTCCATCTACCTGGACAGGGGGCATGGCTGTGTCCAGGGTTCTCCTACCTGGAGCTCCCAGAAATTGAGCCCCTTCATTCCTGGTGGCTCCCAGCAACCAGGTGCAGAGAGCCACTTAATTGTCCCCCAGTGTGATTGGCTCTGTGGGCATTGCTCAGGGCTCTGCTTAACTACCTTGGGAACAGCTGTCCAGGGGTACAGTGTAGAAAGGGAAATGACCGAAGCGTCATTCCAAGGGGCATTGGACAGGACAGATGCCGCAAACAGCACTCACAGCCCTGTGCTCCTTCCCTTGCCTACTTCCAGAGCTGTGCCAAAGGACTCAGTAGACCACGTTAGTGACCCCACAGCTTTGGTCCTAGCATCACTCTGATCCAGCCGCCTCTGAAAAGTCCCACCTGTGGCCACACGGGGTTCGGGGAACTTGGAGATGCAAGCCACGTCACTCCTCCTTGTAGGACCCAAGGGCTTCTTTGGACTGTGCAAAATAGTTGAACTGTAAAATGTATTAAAGATCAGGCCTGAGAAAGCCCTGCCTGTAGTCATCTGTAAGTAGTAGAGTCTGGTAGAGACTGCAGTTCGAAATCCAGTAATTTGAACGGAATTGCAAGCATGAAATAGCATAGGGAAGTGTAGTTTAGACTGAAACATGTAAACTCGTGAGCGACCACCATGCAAAGGGCGCGCAGCCTGAGTGGAACGTAGGGACGGAGGGGCCGCTGCCAGCACCTGCTGCTGCTGCTTGCTGATTTGCTGGCTTCTGTCTGCCGTGCGCCGTTTCTCCTCTCTGATGCCCCTCTGCACTGTGACACCCTGCCTGGGAGCCAGCCGGCTATGGACTGAAACTTTTACAGCTGTGAACCCAATAAACGTCTCCTCCTCTAATGTTGGGTGTCGTATATTTTGTCTCAGCAATGAGAAACAGTAAGAGTGGAAGCACCGAGACTGCTGCCTTGATAGAAGGAAACAGGCCCAGAGCTGCTCAGGGAACCCACTACCAGGACACGGTGATCGGTGCCAGGGAACCTGAAACACATTACTTTTCTTTAGATCCCATCTTTGGCTATGATACCACAACTGCTGTAGCAGAGTTTCTAAACTCTGATGTGCTTGGCAGAATTTCCGACTTAGAAACCCACCAGTACCTGGCTGGCAGAGAGCTTGCTGCCTTGTGATGTCTGGGGTACTCTGACTCACAAAGTCTCCCAGCTCCAAATATGTAAAGCTTTCAATTAGCCAACCAGTTTGAACGCATGATGGAACAGGTGCTGAGTACCAGCCTCTTGCTTCTGTTTATCGGTGGGTGCAGATCAGATGCTAGAAGGCCTGGGGAAGCCAGGAGGCTTAATCTTACATATTGTAAAATTCCAGGCCTTCGAACATGGACAGCAAGAGATGTGGGCCTAAGACGTCCCTGAAAAGGGAGCACTAAAGGGGGAAAACGCAGGAGGCAGCCAGGGAACAGTGGAAGGCAGTGGATGGGGGAGAGCAGAGCCATGAGGGGGACTTGGAGGGCCACCATGGACATGAAGGCATACAGGAGCATGGGCGTCTGGGGCGGCCAGAGGGCTCTTTGGAGTGAACAGCGTAGAGTTCACATCTCTGCAAGTACACGGTGAAATCACTAGGATGGGACCTGCTCGACAGAAAGGCTACAATCAAAAGAAAGATGGTCCTTAGGGCCGGTGAGATAGCTCAGCAGACTAAGGGCCTGCTTAGGCCAGCTCGGGGGCTGGGGCTTGATACCTTGCACCACATGCTGCGATGGCCTCACCCCTGGTGCTCTGAGCGGGCCACAGAGACCAGGCATGGTGGTGCATGTTACCCCAGCTCTGTGGAGGCTGAAACCAGGAGGATCGCTAGGGTCTGAGCTGTGTGGTGAGAACCTGTGCCAAATATATTAAAAAAAAAAAAAAGATGGTGCTTAAAAGGTGAAAGCATCTCATGCCTCCAATATAAAATGCTGTTTTCACTGTTACAGTGAAAACAGGCCAGTTCTGCAGAGCTGGCCTCAGTTTCACCTGCTGTGCCCCATGTTGGATATGACATCCATGGGCTCGCAGGCCGCCTGGGGTCTATGATGAAGCCTCCTTTGAACAGCACCATTGCAAATGCTAGGTTGTCCCCAGGTTCCGCCGGCGCCTCCCATGGACCCCTCGCATCTTGCTCCTCCTTTATTTTGTCTTTGAGTCATCTCATTAAGTCCCCAGTTGCCCATTGGTTCCTCTGTCATCCTGAGATTCTGTGAGCACAGCTATTCTCTATCTGTGCTGGGCCAGGAACGCAGCAACACCAGCGCCAGTCTGCACTTGCTTCGGGTGGGGACACGAAGCCAGGGAGCTTCCACAGACTTTCGGTGGTCCTTGGCTGCTTGGGCCCACAGTGCTCTGCTGCTGCCAGAGTATCCTGTGCTTTCTCAGAAGTGATTGCTGAGCCCTGAGCCTGCGCTGTTGCTCCGAATCCATAGAACTGAGGAAGATGTGGATGTCCTGTATGCCCTGGTCTTTGTCCACTCAGCCCCATTTTCAGCTGAGTATGCCTCTTTGTCCTGCTTCTTCCTGTGTACGCTAATTCCTGCAGCCATCCTTCTGGTAACCTAAGAGCCAGAGGACGCTGAGTAGGTCCGAACTCTACATTATAAGCATATCATAGGCAAATAATGCCACATTCAGCGTGGCCACACGTGTGGCCAGGATCAGGCCCTCTCTTCTGAGGGACAGACATCTTTCCTGCTTCCAACCTCAGGCTAACGACAGCAAGGCATACATTGTACTCCCATAGTCATCTTAAAAATAGTAAAAGAAATACATCCTATAGAGAAAATATTTTTCTTAACCTCTAAGAAATACCTCTGTGCAGCCTTGCAAGATAAGATTTTGCATAAAGGGTTAGCTTTATGATTTATAATCTTCTTTCCTGAAAGAATAGCCTGCTAACTTTAGGTCACACGTTTGTGTAAGGATTTCAAATATTTTAATCCTAAAAGAAAAGCTTTAGGAAAGAATTTAGCTGCCAGGAGCTACTTTTCTGTAACTCCCAGGGCTGGCTGGCATAGGCTAGCGGATAGGGTCTTCTCTTCAGGTTTTATTAATGCACTTTGAAGCCACGGCCACTGCCTCACCTGGAGCATTCTCCTGAGCACTGTTCTTCTTAGCTGTCACTGTCTTTCCTGGGACACCTGGACAAACAGTGAGAGGAAGAGCCTTGTCCTCTGCACCACTTAGGCCTTGAGTTTCCCCTGACCTTTGTTCTCTGAGCAGCTGCTGTGTGTCTCTTCCTGTAGCTTTCTCTCTGCATAAAGTTAGGTGTGAGGTGCTTTAAGGTCTCCTCCAGCCCCGCCTTGTGTGGATCTGTAAGCAGCTTTCTGTGCTGCTTCCTTAGTAGGAATTAAACTGGGTCGGGATATTTCCAAACAAAGCCACCCGGGAGACAGAGGATGAGCTCCAGCACCCAAGCCGGAGAGCCCATCTGGGGTGCCAATGTAAACACACAGCTTGCGTGACTCAGTGACAAAAGCCTTCGGTGCGTTAAAATATGAACCGCTGAGAGTGTGCGAATATTGAAAAGAGAGCTCTAAAGTGTGTGGTCCTTTTCCCACAGTCACAGTGCCCTCCCACCAGTTATTTAAAAACTGGATTTCTCTGGTTTCCAGGCTGGCATTCTTGTGTATTGCACCACACGTGACCCTTCGCTGCAGAGTAGGCAAACACATGAGCTGGAACTGGTTCCTGACCCAGGTCAGCAGTGTATTCAGGTTAGGATAATTTAACTTTAACAAATGATTTAACGGGATGAAAGGCTAACGCAAGGCCAGTGTCCAATAGGAGCCCATCACTACCCCCCCATCCAGCTCTAGCTGGAAAATACTGAATGAAAACTTCTAGGTCATTAACTGCTTCTTTCAAAGTTGCACCTTGTTCTGTGTAGTGTTGTGCGCCCTCACCCACCCTGCCACACAGTTCGGGGCATGAGTCCACCCTTCGTCCTCTGTGTCCCTGCCGGGTGTGCCACGTGGCCATTAGCCACCGAGCAGCCATCCTTCTCACCAGAGGGGCTGCAGCACGTGTATTTACGTGGTAGCAGCTCAGAAGGTGCTGCCCGAAGGTGAAAGGTGGAAATACTCATTAAGGCCAGAGAAGAGATCATATGCTGAGGTCTCAGAGATCCACGTTTGGAAGGGACGTCTGTGCACACAGCTGTGGGCCGAAGCAGTGGGCGTTCTTCTATGAGACTGAAGCTGCTCAGTCCACAGCCGCAGCTGGCACTCAGTGCTCCTCCACACGTAGGTGCAGTGCCACGCTGCGTCTGCCACTCCAAGAACGTGGCTGCATGGAGAATGGTGAGATTTTGAGGGAAGGACAGAGACTGGGTTCTCAAAGTTGTTACCATATATAATGTTGCAACTGATCTTTCCTCACAAGCGATTGCTGGGGATCTTTTCCTGAGCCTCACTTATAAAGCAAAGCTTGTCATAGGTTTGTGTATGTGTG
The DNA here is from genome assembly GCA_004027025.1 of Myocastor coypus. Classification (NCBI taxonomy): domain Eukaryota; kingdom Metazoa; phylum Chordata; class Mammalia; order Rodentia; family Myocastoridae; genus Myocastor; species Myocastor coypus. The sequence goes on from PVJA010010841.1 coordinate 32,553, forward strand.
GAAAACATGGCTTAGCATCTTTGTGGACTCAGGCATGCACTGGATACACTGCGCGAGGTCTTCCTTGCGGATGGGGCCGACTGGCACACTCATTTCTAGGCCAACTTAGTTGCCTCCAGGAGGGAATAAAATTAATAAAACAGATTTCATTAATGGAATACCCATGTGTCAGGTGCAGTGGGGCACACACACACACACACACACACACACACACACATATATATATATATATATATATATATATATATATATATATATATGGGGTATGTGTGTGATTTTACATACATTTTTGTGTTTGTGCACTTACATATGAATACATAGCTATACTGCATACGCATTAACACACAGGAGTGATTTTCCTATTTTATAGTCAAGGAACCTGAGATTTAGAAGTAGCTCACCCAGTATATTTTAGCTAGTTAATAAAGAAGCTCAGATTTGAAAAGGAAGGCCTGCCATGAAGATCTTTATCTTTCAGTGCTCCATGCCTGTCATTCCAGCATTTGGGAGGCAGAGGCAGGAGGGTTGCCTAGGCTATATCCTGAGTGCAAGGCCAGCCTGAACTATGTAGCAAGACCCTATCTCAGAAAGACAAAAAAACAGAGCAAAACAAAACAGAAACAAAAACAAAAACACCCCTCTGCGTTATGCCCCATTTTCTCGGGGAAAGGTGTTAAGACATCATTAAACAAGTTTTGGAAATTGGTGATTATAAATAGCTGAAATTTACTTAAATAAACCACATGGATTTTTCAACACTTTGAGTTTTGATTTTTGTATCTGTACAAAGAGAAATGAAAATACTGACCTCGAGGAACTATCGTCAGGACTAAATAGATGCAGTATGTGGCAGCGTCTGTGGAAGTCTCCGACAGGCAGCTGGCGAGAGCAGCCTGGTAGCACGTGCGCCAGATCAGCTGCGCTTGCTTGAGCTCCCTTTGGGCCAGAGACTTCTTTTTCCTGTTAGAGAAAACCGATCTTCCAGCTACCTCAGGAAGTAGCAAAAGGCACTGCTTGCCCCTGCTGAGTAAGAATGTTTAGAGCCACACTGGTGACTTGCCACAGTTAACTCTGGAAAGCCCAAAGCATCTTTAAACTTTGTCTCTCCTACTGTGTCAGTCCCTCCGGGGCATTGAAAGGGAATGCTTGCTCCTTGGTGTGCTCACCTTGAAGACGGCATGATAGGTCGCAGTGGTCTTCACCATGCATCATGTCTCAGTCCAGCTTCCGGGGACAGGCCCGTTCCATTACCCAGGCTACAAGGGCAGGTAATTTACTAAGCTATCACATTTTCCCTCTATGGAATGACTTGAGAACACCCTTCTTAAAACAAAACAAAAATGCCATGGCAAATATTGTTCTATTTAAGAATCAGTTACTGAACAAGGCGTACATGATGCGAGTCAGTGGGCCCTGAGGGGAACTCAGGGTTTGGAGGAAAACTGGCCCTGGAGTCTGCTCACCACGTGGCTCAGTACTGTGGTGATGCTTGGGCCTGCCTGCAGGTCCCTGAGATCCTGAAAACAGGTTGTTGTTGACGGGGAGTCCCACCAAGGCGCTTGACTCCATGAATTTGGTGTTCCAAAAATATTTACTCATGTAATTATTCCTTGACTCCTGTAATCTGCTTCCATATGTTACATTTAGCCTTTCCTGCTGCAGTTGATTAATTAATCTTGTGGGAGTTCTCGAGAAGAGCAGTCCGTGGGCCGGCCGTCGAGTTCCTCTGCACGTGGCTCTTTGTAGTGCTGTATTTGTGCACATAATTATGCCAGTGCTCTAGTTAATTCCTTCCCACCGCCCTTTTTCATGAAAGGAAAGCAGAAAATGAAGGGATTAGTAAAGTCGGGAAGTTGACGCCTCTTGTCTATGCTGAGCTGAACCCACAGAATAGCTGAGAAAATGAAGGAAATGAATAGGCGTGCTAGAAAAAGGAATCCTCACAGAATGGAAAACAAGTGAAATGCTGGAGATGCAAAGTTGAAATTGTCTCTAAGATGCAAAATGTAATTAAGAGTGTGGTGGCACGTTGGCCATTTGCCTGCCGATCCCGATTGCCTCTTACACAGCATTGGCCTGCTGCTGACCTTGGACACTGGGGCTCCCGGGCTTCCCTGAGCCTCACCTGAGTTGGCACATGGCTGCCGTGGAGGTGTTACTGTGGCCTGTGCTGGCTCGGGCCTGCCTCCGCCGTGGGATGCAGAGGCTACTCTGGAGCTTCTGAGGACAGTGCAGAGTTCTCCCACTCCGGAGGTGCACACGAGTTTCCTCATTCCTAAAGAGCGCGTCGTTGCAGGATGTCACATCTGATCCACATGGGCGTATATAGTCCTAGACCCAGCTAACGTTGAAATTGATTCTCTTCTTGTGCACAGCCCAGGCAAAATGATAGGAGCTTTCATTTGTCATCAGCTATGACCAGTGTTTTTCAAACTCATTACAATTTTTGTAGGTTGTTTTTTGTTGTTGTTGTTGTTTTGGTTCAAGAAAATTCTAAAATAAAATGAACCAAGTCAATCCTTATATTTTGTGGGGAAATGCAATAGATTAAAGGAAAAACAAATATATTAAATATTTTCATTAATCAGTCCATTGCCCTTGGCACAGAAAATGAGGAGGATACAAAACATTCTTCTGACTTGCACTCTATGTGTCAGCGATGCACCTAGATTCCCTTGTATTTCTGTGCTGTATTCGCCCACGAGTCAGGTAACAGAATGTAGATTCAGATTTATTAACAGCAACTTGCCCTGATAGAGTTCGCATGTAAGAACATTTGTTCATGTGTTTCTTCAATTAAGATGGTAGGAATTAATAACTTTCATGTGGTGGCTGAGAAAATGAGGCACAGCAAGACTAATGACACTGACGCAGTTGGGACTCCGAGTTGGATATTTGATAGCAGAGCCAACGTTCTTCTCGTGGAAAGCCCCACAAGATCTTTTTCTCTTCAGTTGCAAAGGGCATCCAGAGTTCCAATATGAGGTTCATGACATCCTCATCTGGGTCATTTACATTGTCCTTGGCCACTCTGCAGCAGGGTTTAGCTGGCGGTTGTCAGGAAAGGCAGCTGTGTGACAGAGGCGTGGAGCTGTCAGGTCCACGCTCCACCCTGCCCCTCCCCCGTGACCCGGGAGAGTGGCCTGGGGCTGATGTGGACACTTCCTCAGCGGTGTGTGATGTCATCACCCACGCTCATGCTATGATTCCTCCAAAGATCCGCAGGTAGCTAGGCTTTCCAGAGCCTCTGCTGATGATCGGGAGCACGTCCTCATGTCGGGGAGGGCAGCGTTCAGCGCTGGGCACAGAGCTTGTGTGACGGCATTCATTTACACCTTCCCTGCGCATGTGTCCAGATGTGGGTGCCCTGGAACTTCTAGGTGCAGCCCTGGTGATAAGCAAGTGGTACCCAAGTGTTTCCCCAACTTCTCTGACCTGCTCTGGGCAATTGGGAACCACTGCGTGGGTGTGGGGGGTTGTCTTGATTTACAGCTGGTCGCGACAAAGCAGTCTAGGGCTTGGGGTAACATCTGAAGCGCAGGCTGCCACCTGTGACTGAGTGCTTGCCTTGTGGGATCCACACCTACTTATACATAATGTCAAGACTGAGATAACTGTAGGTCACTCTGGTGTCCTCAGGAGAGCTATTTGGTATGCAGGAAAGATGGGGCAATGCCTAAGCAAAACTGAGACACACGTGGATTAAGAGACGGGGCTGACCAGAGCTGCCGCTGGAGATCACATGTCGATACAGGTTTGAATATGTGCTGTGGGCTTTTACACATTTCTTCTAAAGTGAAAACTGTAAGTGTGCAGGGAATTACATTCACTTCCAAAGATTGGTGTGGGGAGCGTAGAGGTAGCAAGCTGCGTGGTAAGAAGGGATTGAGTAACGTAAAGAATATACGTGGAGCGCAGATGGGGAAAAGAAAGGGGGAGCATAAGGAGAAAGAAACATTTCCTGGGAAAGAGAACTGGCGAGAGGCGAGCCAGCGAGGCTGTCTGTGGTGGCGACGGCTCGGCGCTCCAGCGAGGGCTGCGATGCCGCACTTTATGAAGACCTTAGCTCTCCATTCATAGGCCACAGGACATGCAGACTTTTGTTCTGGTGGACTTTCAGTAAATGCTGGGAAAGGAGCAAACACCTGCACCAGGGTCAGAAGTTCTCTGAAGTCAATATAACTGAAACTCGGGCTCCCGTTTCCTTTCCACCTGATGTTTTAGGGATGCCTCCCTCTGTGCAGTCCTTTATTTTCTTCCACAAACCCCTACACATCTCGGTCACAGCTTTGACTGCAAGAGTAGGAAAAATGGGTTCATTGGGTTGTGTTGTACCTCACACAGACAATAAAAAGGAATGGAATACTGATGATATGGTGCACTTTAAGGGTAAATGAGGGGGCCAAGCCCAGGAGAATAAATACTTTACAATCATATTTGCATGTTTCCAAAGAAGGCACAGACAGAAAATAGATTTGTGGTACCCAGGGCTGAGGATGGGAGCGGGAAGCTACGTGCAGTGGCCAGGAGGTAGTTTCATGGGGTGGTAGTAATATTTTAAACCAGATTGTGGTTTTAGTTACACATTTTGTACACTACAACACATCCAGCTGTTGTCTGAAAGATGTTGAATTCTAGGGTACAACGCACAGTATACACCCACTAATCTTCTTTGCATTTTGAGTGGATATTTTACCAGGCCAAGTTTTATAAAATCATACAGTAGTCATTTCCAGAATACTGATTCGCGGGGTTATGTAAGTCTTCCAAATATTGACACATTTCATTATGCAATATGAAAATAAATGTTAATAATAATACCATCAGTCTTTGTTGGGTTGGCTTAGTTTTTCTTTCGCTGGCAGATTATCGTAGTAAAGGCCAGGGAGTAAGTATTTTAGGCTTTCTGGGCGGCATAAGATTTCTGTCATACCTCCTTTTCCATTTTTACAATCTTTTAAACATTCAACAAAACAAAACAAAAAATATCTACTTCATTCAAGGGCCCCACAAAAGTAGGTGGCATGCCATGGGTGGCCCTAGAGTGTCACCTGCCAGCCCAGCCCCGGCTTCTGGGCTTCTGTCACCTTCTGTGACACAAGCACCCTGTGTGTGCATTCCTTCTGTTTTACGACACAGAATATTTAAAATACGTAGTCAAGAATCAAGGTTTCGACTTCAGTTGCTGATGCGCTCCACTCCATCAGGACCTTCTCCAGTGACTTGGGCTTCTTATGTTTCCTCCTTGTCTTTTTTCTCTTTCATGCTTTGCTCTGTACGAAGGGGCGGGGCTGAGTATCCAGGGAGGGGTGCGAACGCCCTGCCCCACTGCAGGAGCAGGAGCTCAGTCAGTGCTCCTTTGGCACTTTTGATGCAAATGTCCACACAATGAGAGAGGCAATGATGCCTTGAATTATTCCAACTGCAGGCCTTGGCCCAAAAAGCCTCTGAAAAATTTTCAGGGCACCCCTGGAAGTCTGCACAGCACACTTTAAAAGATGCAGGTGTAGAGGAGGGAGAACTTTTGCTTTATCCTCTTTGGCTTTTCACCTGGTACTCACATATAGAAAAACCAGTGGAAAGCACTGACGCATTTTGCTTAATCTCTTTGTATACATGGGAACCCTCATCAATAAGAGGAAACCCTAGGAATTGGCCAATGTGTTTGTATATAAGGCCACACGAGAGGGTCAGTTGTAGGACAGTGACAGTACATCACTAAAGCTGTGTGGAAAGTGGTTCAGCAGGTATAGCTTCTCTTGGCTCCAACTTCCTGCTGTGGGTGAGAAGAACGCTTCCTTTCCAGGTAGAGGGACAGAGCATCTCCCACCTGCCACGCTCCCCTGCTGCACCCTGACGACAACCACTTTCCGGGGCTCTCACTTCAACATAATCCACAAGCCAGAGAGCACTGGTTAGAGCTCGCGCGTCCTGAAACCTGCAGGCGTGTGGACGCGTTTTCCTTCTTGTCTTGGTTACTCTTCTCTCGTTGCTGGGACAGATACCCGATGCACAAAGTGAGGAAAGGAAAGGTTTATGTACCTCACAATTACTGGTGGTTCCAAGACACTGGAGGAGAGGCCGGGGCGCTGCTGTGTCCAGGACGACCCTTTCCACATCTCTCTGAGAACAAACATGCTAGCCAGTACAGGTAGCACCTCTCTGGCCCCGCCCTGGCCCCGCCCTATGGTTCCTCTGGCCCCGCCTCTCAAACTGCTGGTTGCTCCTCCAGCTGTGACTGACCCATAACTTACACGAGGCTTTGGGGGTACAACTAGACAAAAGCCATAGCACTTCCCTTCCTTCACATCCGGTTCCCAGGGAGGGAGAATTATTGCCAGTGTGCAGCTTGCCTCTAGTTGAGAGAGACCCTAGCTGGGCATGATTGGCTGTAATTTGTTAACCTCGGTGTCTTCATACAAACCGAGGAAATCATAGAACTCACCCGTAGGATTTGAAGATGAAATGTGGCCGGCAGACCACTCAGAATTGCAGCCACTTTGTTCCCAGTTGCATTCTTCTTTACCTTTTATACTATGAAGTAATTTCATGTGTGCTGGCTGCTAAGTATGGGCACAGAAGAAATGTCATTCTCAGAATGGACTTGTGCCTTGTGGGATTGGTGGAAGTTGGAGATGCCAGGCAGAAGAATGTCCTCGGTAGCAGCTGACAGGAAGCTCCACTGAAACTTAGAATACGGATTTGGTTCTTAGAACGGCAGCTCCAGGGCCTCCGGCAGCCGAGCGCCCCAGTGTCCTACGAGTTCATTTATTAGATTTGTGTTTGCTGTAACTACTTTTTGCACGATTCTCTGCCCACATTTCCATGTGGAGCAGGCACTTGTGCATACCGTGTCTCGACTCCTTCCTTTGTGGGGTGCATGCCTGTGTCCACAGTATTTATGCTTCTGGTGTGGAATCCTACACAGAAGGGAACCCTGAGTCACTTAAACTGGATGCTGGCAAAACCATAATGCTGAGTGAAGCAACTCAGACCCAGGAGCTGAAGCACTGCATGAGTTCTGTTAGATGAGAAGCCCTGAGTAAAAATAGGAAACAAAACAAAAGCTAGGCACTAGGAAGCAGGGAGAGAGGAGAGGGGACCAGGCTGCCAGTGGGAGGGGCCAGGCACAGAAGAGGAAGGAAAGAACTGGAAGGGCTTTTGTTGTGAGCGGTGGGTGCCTTCAACAAGTGCCTAGGTTTACAAAGGAAATTAATTATATTAAAATGCACTGATCAAAATAATTTCTTTATTTTGATATGCTTGGTGATGAATGCACTGAATTACAGCTAGCAGCAGGCCTAATGATGAACACAGATTTGAGGAGGCATTGAATGAAAATCATAGTTCAGCGTATTGGCAGCAAGTATCTCAGGAGAATAGCTTGGTCTCGGGGCGATGAAGTCCTGGGCTCTCCTGACACCCGTGATTTGTTTTCCGTTGTCATAAATAAGGCCTGTGTTACATTTCAATTAGAGGTCTGTGAAACCAGAAATGTGATTTTTCCTCCCCACCGGAGCGGACGGGACTCCCAGGGCTATACTGACAGAACGTGATGGCAGGGGAAGGGGATGCGGATCCTGGGCTAATAATCCTGTCTCTGTGTTATGTCCTTTATCATCTTAGGGCCATGCAGCATTTAGAAGAGGTGTTAGAGGTAAAAATAGATGTTGGGTGCTTATCGATTGTCTGATGAATTTGAGAGGAGGCAACTGGCCCCCTTCAATCTGGGTTATGATTATTGGATGTGTAGTCTATTTGCTCAGTAATTGCTAACTCCTCATCTAACTTTAACACAGTTGACAGAGATAGAGGACATGCGAGAGCTACGATAAACTTAATTACAGATTACAAAGTTACAAATCCAAGCCTTTCTGACTCTTCAAACAATAACCTCTTACTCTGCGGGTAGTTTCCGCTGCAATCATAGATTGAACTATGCAAACTGTACACATGAGTGATTTTAAATCTGAACTGCAGTGTGAACACACACACACACACACACACACACACACACACACACACACGCAAGATATAAGATAAACAAATGGTTTCACTTCCAATACCCTGTCTAGTCCTAATTGATTCTTCTTACCCAACTGTACATTTTAACATGTTCCAAGCTGGAGAAATCTAGCAGCACTAATTCGACGTTGCAACTGTTTATGGGCCTTTTAATGGGCAAAGGGGGATTGATCTAATTTCTCATGATGGCTAGGGAGTGTGTTAAGTGGCACCTGATTGGCGGATTGGGATGGGGGGGACCAGCCATCCATATCTGCAGGGGGTTAAGGGGCTCCTCTCTCCTGAATGAGAGGCAGATCTTGACGAGGAGGTGTGGTTTCCTGTGGAGACCTTGGTAGTAATGAAGATTATTACCTCTTTGGAGGATTATTTTACTTAGCAGGACAGTTAAATACAAAATATCAGATTAAATCTGTGTGCTCTGGTTAAAGCTTCCAATTGGGATAGAAAAGTTTCTCTGTAGTCCGCTGACCTGCTGGGCCCCTCTGCTTTGCTGCTGAACCTGGCCCTGGCCCGCGCAGCACCCCTGTGCCTGTCTGCTAGCTAGTCTCTGCTGAGACTCCACACTCAGCGCCCTTGCATGGCTTCTCCAGCTTCGTCCTGGCTTCTGCATCCACTTGGGCTCCTCACCCCGGCAGCTCCTGACGTGAAAAGCAGCACCTTTGGCCTCCTCTGCCGCTGCGCATACCCTGCTTGACTTGTTCTCTTCCCAGTTGCTGGGGTGCAGCACGTCACACCCTTCTGTGTAGTTATTTTACTATGTGCATTTTATTATGATCAGCCATCTTCCTTTAAAAAATTCATTTCCTAGAGGCAAAAGCTCGCCTGCTTCACTCACTGGGATCTCTCTGGTGCCCTCAAGAATGCTTTGGTATACAGTGGGTGATTTAGTTACTGTTCTGTGGTTGCTGGGACAAACACCTGACACGCAAGCTTAAGGGAGGAAAGGTTTATTTAGCTCACGGTTACTGGAGGTTTCAAGACACTGCGCCCGCTTCATAGGGTCCGGAGGAGAGGCTGGGGCGCTGCCGTGTCCAGGATGATCCGCCCCATACCTCTGAGAGACCGCCGCCTGCGGGGGAGGGTGCTCTGACAGCGCGTGCTGTGAGTTTAAGGGTTTGCGCCTCTCTTGGCCACGCCCCCTCACGCCCCGCCCCCGCGCTTGACAGCCCCCATAATTTATATGAGGCTTTAGGGGGACAACTGGATACAAAGGACAACAGTGGGTACTCAGTGCCACATGTTTCATGGTGCTACGTTCACTGTGAGAGTGCTAGAGTACATGACGTCATGCTCCTGGGCTTCTGGAATCTTCCCCTGATGGGTACTGCCATCGAGCTGCTCCTCCCGTCTATCAACCTCAATTTTGTGGTCCACAGTGCAGGAGAAATCGTACTGGATGCGTTAGGTTTGAGAAGACGAAACTATGCCTGTAAAACCTGCACACTAACATGACGCATGCGTTTCTTGAAGAAGAACTGCAGTCTAAGGAGTTCTAACCCTGCTGGCTTTTGTCGTCCCGTTGTGACCCTACCCAGCAGGACGCACCATCCAGAGCTGTGGTTATGGGTGAAGGCAGGAGCGTGAAAGGACGTGTGGAGATAGGAACAGCGGCACCACGCTGCCGAGCAGCACTTCTGCCTTCTGCTTGCGGACTTGAAAGTATTTTATATGTTGGTATGATCTAATTTGGTTTTCCTTCTATAAAAAAAGACACATGGCTAGCACACTGTGTAGGACACAGAAGCCAGAGAAGGGGTTTGCCCAGGTCATGGGTGGGGCAGGCGGGGCTGCAGTGAGGATGTGGCGTGAGTCTATCCAGCACTCCATGCGCGGGTTACCCGGTGAGTAGGATGCAGTCCTGCCCCAGACTCATCAGTGCACCACGCCTACCAACTTCCAGGCTCGCCGGAGTCTGATGCCGTGATCATGTGCCTCTCTGTTCTGCACAACAATGGCAGGTAGGCTGGGGAAGGCCTCTGTTTCTCCACCAAATCCTTGGAGAGGTGGTGGCAGGAGCCAAGTGCGCATGCGCACGCACACACACACACACACACACACACACACACACACACACGCACGCACGCACGCACGCACACACGCGCGTATGCGCACACACTGAACAGAGAGTGCCTCAGACTGTGAGGTTGCTGGGCGTCTTGGGGGTGACTTTGTCCCTTCCCAAGGTGAGGGGAAGCGCGTAGTATGAATGCACGGTGCGCTGCCGGAGAAGCCACCATCCATCACCCTCCAGAACGGTGCCCACAGCACTTGCAATGGGGAGAATATCTTTAAAGGAGACATCTTACCTGTAAGCCAGCAGTATAACCTGTTACAGAAATAAATGCGAACCCTCATGAGACACTTGGAGCCAATATGTTCTCTTGAAAAACATGATCTCAAATAGGCCTATTTACAAATTGCTTTCAATTTTCTACTTAGAAAATTTAGCAAGTGCCCTGACTCCTACAGATTCTAGTGCTAAGTGCTGCATGCTTCATTATTTCCCTTCTCAGTCCGCTGGAGGTGAGGCCAGCCGCACTGCTGACCATGAGCGATGCCTGTCCTGTTTCTCTGATGAACGGGCCCCAGGATCAAGTGGATTCCTCATTTACGCCCAGCAACCGCACTGACTTCTGCGCAGCTCCCTCTTGATTGATTGGGTGCTGGAAGCTGAAGCGTCTGGTGCTTATGTACAAAACAAACATAAATAAGAAAGCGCGGACAGATGCAGCTCTGAGAAATCCCCAGCAACAAGAAGAGCGCAGCAGTGGCAGCCACTGAAAGGAGAAAAACCAATACTGGGAGGGGAAGACGGAGAAAGACAGACAGAAAAAGAAACCCAGAATCCTCCAAAGAACTCCAAAGCATTTTGGGTGCCATCCAGTGCCTGAACAATAATGAAAAACCCAGTGCAAGGACCCAAGACAACTTGCTGTCTCTCTCCCTCTTCTCCCTTGAGGAGCCAGGAGATAGTCATACCCAGAGCAATTGATGCATACGTAAGGAAGAAACTTTACTGAAAATCACTAGCATTGATCATTATTGTAAGCTGAAGGAAATGGGGCTCTTGCATTTTGTTTGGTTTAGACTCAAAAGCATAACCTTTGGTGCTGAGGTTGGACCCGGAGGGCAGAGTTTCAGCCTGATTTTGGCTTTTCCTCCCCACTCTGGGATGAACTTCTTGAAAGATTTGGTCAGTCATCCCAGCTTTGGTGTCTTCAGCATGCAGTGGGAAGGCTGTGAAGGTTCAGCTTTGTGTGGCCACAGGCTGTATGCTGGGCCACCAGAACCTGGCCATGGGACGCTCCTTCTCTGAGACTTTTTCAGGAAGTGAGCATTGTGATCCTAGATGGAAGAACCTTATCAGCAACAACTCAGAAGGAAACTCACTGTTTCCCTCCGAGTGTTATGATGAGTAACAGACTTGTACTCTGCCCGTGTTCTTAATTAACTTTTAATTTCACTAACGCTAATAAACCTCTGATTTCTGTGGGACATTGATCTCAGCATGCTCAAATGTGATACAGAGGAGGTGTTATGGTTTATGTCTAGTTGTCCCCCCAAAGCCTCATGGAGTCATTGGGCGGGGACTTCTAGAGTTTGAGACTTGATCCGTGATCCCTGGGATTATGGGTTTTAGTACTGATGGGATTATGGGTGGAAGTACTTCTGGGATTATGGGTGTAGCCTAGGGCGGGAGCTAAGGCAGAGAGCCTGCATGTAATATAAAGAGAAACAGAGAGACAGACTAGAGCTCGAGCTGTTGCTGCTGCTCTGCTGCCGTGTTGGTTGGCTACCTCTGCCGCCATTTTGTTGCTGTTCCGCCGCCATGTACTGGATGCTCTCTGCTTTGTTCCACTCAGCCTTGGGCCAGCCGAATATGGACTGAAACCTCCACAAACTGTGAGCTAAAAAAACCTTTCGTTCCTTCATTTTGAGTGTTGGGTATTTGTTCCAGCAACGAGCAAAAATGTAACCAATACAGGAGGTAACCATGAAAGGTTCCTGTTGAGAGTCTGGGTCCATTCTTCCCAGGTTGCACTGCAATCAGGTTTCCCTTCATGGAAGACTGAACGGGGAGGGGCACATGGCGTGAAGTTGTTCTTAGCTGAAGGAAAGAAAATAGAGTAGCTAATGAGAGGAAAGTATGAGAGAGAGCGTGGGAGGGGGAAAGGGAAAAGAGGAAAAGGGGAGGGAAGGAGGGCGTGAAGGGCGAGGCAGAGAAGGGCAAGAGAGGAGGACGAGGAGAAAAGAGGGGAGACAGGGAGGTTTTCTATGTTCCCGCAGAACACGGGCAGAGGCATCTTTGTAGAAAACACTGAGAAGTGTGAGGAAGGATTTGCTGGGTGCGAATGCATGGAAATGTCGGCGTCAGGGCAGAGGAAGAGGGTTCAGGGCGGCCAGGGCATCAGAGTGCGACACAGGATTGTGTGCTCCAGGTTTTCTTCCCCGTCTTCTCTTTGACATGTGATTAGAAGGAGGCAAGTGGCTTGCCAGGACCATCCGCGCCCCTGCGTCAGCGGTGGCATCAGAGGCCAGAAGTGTTTGCCCCCTGTTTTCACAGCAGCAGCCTTGGTAGGAGGTCTCCGCATGCCTTGGGCTGCTGCATGCAAAGCAGAGGGCCTGAGGAGGTGCAGTTAGGGAAGTAAGCATGTGTCAGTCTACACAGGCGGAAGGCTCTGGTTGCTTTCTGAAGCTGTAATGACATTTGCCCTTTCCTTTTACTTCCATACACTCTATTCTTTACTTTTTTTTTTTTTAAATCAGGGGTTGAACCCAGGACCTTACACTTGCCAAGCAGGCACTTATGTCACTGAGCTATCTCCCTGGCCCCTCCATACGTTCTATTCTTAATGCCAGCAATTTATCAGTGGTGCCGTCCACGTGCAAGCAGTGGCATGCACGACCCAGGAGGAAGGGTCCCCTGGTCTGGGCCACACTTGGCAGAACACGCCGCATCCGGTGGGTCTGCTGGGTGTCTCTGGGTGTGATTTCATAGGGAAACAACATTGCTGTCTCTATATAAAAGTATACTGCATGCAATTACTTTTCTTCTACAACTGGTAGAATTGAATACATACAGCAGGAAGCACACATCCCTCAAAAAGCTGAAAGCACTTGCTGTGGCCCTTTATACAAGATGCTTGTCAACAGGATGCAGCCTAGACCATCGCTTCCTATCTGAGTTGAGTGTAGAGCTATCCCAGCTGCCTTTGCTTCTTGCCCGTCTCACTTACAAAGGTTTTCTAGAGATTTGCTGAAGTTTCGGTCAGGCCTCCGTCACCCTATTTCTGTTCTCTGTGGACTCGGGCCCCGCTCCCTCCTTGGAGCCCCTCACGTCGCAGCCCCTCACGTCCGGCCCTCGGCTCTCCCCTTCGGTGCACTGCCGTTCCACAGTGGACCACAGCCCATCCTCCTGCCTCTGCAGTGTCACGGCCACTGAGTCACGTGTCTAGGGCCGGATTTTTTTCTCCATATCTTTCACCACTCATATGAAGCCAAGTCTGGGGGCAACTCCATGAAGACAGTTTTCTAGCCATTCTTGCCGTAGGTCTCCTCTCCAAGCACCTGTGCATATTTTCTTATTTTTAATTTTTAAAGAATGCAAAATAGTGAAAGAAAGAACACCATTAGAAATGATACAGCATTTCACTAAACAAAGTAATAGAAATTCAACAATGATTACAGTACCTCTGTGGCGGATTTTTACCAAAATGTTCAGCTGTCATTTGTAAGCTTACTTATTTTTTGTTCTACTCACTTATACTTTTTAGATTCATCCCAATCTGAAATGATCTCTAAAATTTTTGCCATACACACAAGACATATGTGTGCACATGTGTGTGTGCACCTGTGTGTATGTGCATGTGTGCGTGTTAGTGATTAGGCCTCCCAGCATGCTAGGTGTTGTTACCCAAAAGACTTCTAGTAGCTAACTAAGCCATATAACTATTGGCCCGGACCATGCGTGTGGTCTCCAGAGGCTCAGGTAGTCTTTAGTCTTCCCCTGGAGGTTCTTCTCTGAAGCTGTCTCCCAAATTCACCAACGCTGCATAGGTATGATCAGGGGCACAGGGCATTCAGCATCGATCCTGTGGCCTTCACAAAACACATGTTTTTCTCACATGTGTAAGCATCCTGCTGTAACCTCCGTGCTGTGGACAGCGTTTTGTGCCCTGAAGTCGCTTCCCAGCGTTGCTAGTCATTCTTCAGCAGGAGTCAGTGGGCTGCTTTTCTCTGCCAGGCCCTGTTCCAGCCACTGGGCAGAGCTGCTGCACCTGCACACACTTGCTTGCGTCTGACAAAAGGCGGGGCTGCGTCAGCACCGGCCCTCGTTCCCAGGCCTGTGGCGGTGTTCTCACAGCACCCTGCCTGCACGCTGGTCCTTGTGCTCTTGCTTTACAGTCCCGATGGTTGCACTTCCTCGGGGAGAAGATGCTTGAGAGAGTAGAAGCCCACCCGCACTAAAAGCCATACTTGGAAAAAGAGATGTGCAAAACAGTGAAATGGATCCCTATTTGCAAAATATTTCTGCAAATGAAGAGAATGTCATAAACTCACCTGTTAGCAGGGTTTTAGAAGCCAAGGCATTCAAGGGCGACTAAGTGGATGGAAAAGCCGCATGCCTGAGAGCCACGTCTTAGTCTGAGACCACGCGCAGTTTATGTGGCTTTTCCGTCCTCCAGTGCCTTAGTGTCTATCACCTAACATATTTGGGTGAGGTAGTGTCACGTGCTAAACAAGAAGACGGAAGGCATGTATGAGAAGCAAATCGTGTGTCCTAGTTTCTCTTCTTTCTCACCACAACAGTAAGGAAGACGTTGGTGACCCCGATAGGCGCGGGTATTTTATTCCATGGCATGCGAGCAGTGGGTTCGTGGCAGGTTCTTGCTGGCTGCTCCTGGCTGGCTCCACCCAGTTCTGACACCATCTGTCTGGAGATGGCTTCAGGTCCCACACGTTCAGGTCTCAGTGCCCTACCTTCGTACTTCGTGTAAATGTAGACCGCATCAATTTATTAGTGCAGACCAGCTGCACAAAGAAGTTCCCACAACTCCCTATACAGACTCCATAAATTCCCTAAAGTTGCTCGAAGACTGGGTGGCAAAGAATATTGCTACAAGGACAGTTAAGATGCATAGGCCAGGACTGCAGGGGGCAGCAATGTTGGGTGGGCTGTCCTCTCTCTAAGTCTCTGGCTGTGCTCAGCTGCTCAGAAGCTCCCCAGACTCTGTCCTTGGGGAGTTTTATTGAGATGTTACTGCGTAGGTGTGATGGAAGCGTGGGCGAAAGTGTGAAAGCACAACTGCACACAGGTGCTGATCCAGTGCCTCAGAGCAGGGGAAGACCGCAGGGCCATCCGTGCGGAATGTCCAGTGCCTGCTCCTCTTGAGCGTCGGACTCCTTCTCCAATGGGGTCTGACCATCTCCTACTAGGCAAAGTAGGTGAGAGGATTTCTTATGTCTTCTACCAAGACAGAGACAAGGGAGGATTACAGTTTGTGATCAGCCTTGGGGAAGAGGAATTCTCCTTTCTACGGCCTGCCTTGGGGAGAGAGTTGTGAACCAGGAGCTGGGGATATGCTGTGATGTTACCTAGGGACAATGTATAACATGGGGCTCGGCTGCATGCCCATATTTTCACGGGGCGTGTTATGGATGCATTCATGTCAAACTTCACATGTCCAGGATTCCCACAAATGTTTGAATGGACATAATGGGAAGAATCTTTTCTACTTACATGACCATGACTTGAAGACAGTGCCTGGGGTAAAAAAAAAAAACTCTGACAAAAAAATATTAAGTCCTTGAGTTGTCCAACACTTGGTTCCAAGACGCTCTAAATTCTGGCTTTCGCAGGGTTTCCCCCTGAGAGCCGAGAGGGCTCCTGTCTTCTTAAACCCTGCGGTTATAACAGCAACAGAGACAAATTGCTTTCCTTCTGTGGTCCTCAAATCAGGTTTGTTTAGCCCTGAAGCTACTGAAAAGATTACTGGGTAGAGGGAAGGCTATGGCCCGAGCTACCGGGTTGAGCCCATGGTGATACAGATAGCGTTTCATCAGCGTGATCCTCCACAGGCTCTCTCGGGAGCTAACAACCCCCAGAGGGGAATGCTGGGTGAAGTGTAGAGAGCCTCAGCCAGAAGCTGCTTGGAGGGCACCAGAGGACCCTAAGGGAAAACCCGGATGGAGCAGAGGGGACAATGGAGAGGTTGGCGCAAGCTCAGTCAGAGGGCCTCCAGTTGAGAGAAAAGAGCTGGCTTCTGGGAGGCCAATGCAGGAGGATTGCAAGTTCTAGTCCAGATGGAGAATCTCAGCAAGTTAGTGAAATCTGAGAGACAGACAGACAGACAGAGGGAGACAGAGACAGAGGAAAGGAAGGAGGAAGGAAAATATAAAGAGAGGTTAATTTTTAGTTGCTGTCCTGCCTTAATTTCAGTAATTTCTAGCCCATTTCCATAGCTCTTGGAGGTTTTCTTCTTAAACATCTTTCTGAGGATAATTTTTTTTTTTTCCTGAGGATAAAATTTGAAATCTCTCAATAAACTTCATATATGTTGACCTGGATCTAAGATGTTATCTTGTCATTTTTGGAGCTCTTAAATGAAAAATGGTCAGTATACTGTGTTGTTACAGATATTGTCTGTCTTCATTTTAACATCTATTGTGTTTCTGAGGAATACTCTTTTCTTAATGCAATCAACTTGTGCCTATTAGCCCGGGGAAATTTTTGCAATCCAGATTCGCAAAGAAATTTTTAATTTTTAAATTATTTTAATTTTTAAAGAGATGGCTTTACAGAAATATAATTGACCTATCCTGTAATTTGCCTGTTAAAGTATAAGCCTCTGCCATTTCAGTGTGCTCACAGATAGCCACATTGGAAATGCCTCTGGGTCGGTCAGCCCCTCCCCAGGTGGCAGGGTGTCACTGTCCGAAGATATGTCAGATTCACAGGATTTGCTCTGGGGGCCATCCCTTTCTGTGCTCTCACTTGCAGAGAGGAGAAATCCATGCTGCTTTGGGGAGGTGTGGGGTGCAGGAAGTACAAGAGGACCTAAATGTGTGCAGTGGATTTAGAGAGAGAAAAGGAGATGTTTTAGTTTGCAACAGAGGGCAAGAGAAAGAAGGATGTGGGGGAGGAGGAGAGGGAGGGAGGGAAGGAGGGAGGGAGGGAGAGAAAGAGAGACAGAGAGAGAGATCTTCCTAACACAACGTGAAGTCTTGGTAGTTGCCTGTGGCGGCATTTGTTGATGGCTGAGGTAGTGGCTAAAGGAGACCTTATCTGAGCCAAGAGCTTCCAAGCACTTTCTGCTGGCAATTTCTGATAGCCTTATGGACCAGAAAGTGTTTTCTCATCTGCAGCAGTAAAGATTCTTAGAGAGCTGGGGGCCTGCTTACGTGGCTCACATGCCTGGTGGCTATGCGGGCAGCCCCCAGAGCACCGAGTGCTCCTCCCTGCGAGCCCGGCCACACCTGTCCCGTGTACGTGCGCTCCTAGCCCCTGACTTTGCCTGGTGTGCTTCCCCCCCCCCCCGCCCTCCTAAAAAAGATTCCCAAGCAGGCGGAAGAGGATAAAACCACTACACGCGTGACTCACCGGATGTTTCGCCGCAGGTCGCTACTGCCCAGCTAAGTAACCTAACGGCAGTTTCTTCCCACACTTGATAATGCTTTAGGAGCATAAGACTGGAGCAGCCTCCACTGCTTGCCCCAGACGCTGCTTAGCAGCACAGGCTGGGCTTGAGCTGTCTGACTGTTTCGATGCTGTGATGGCGATTCCCACCAGCAGCAAGGCTTCCACTTTGCTTTTCTACTGGGATGCTGATTTTTCCGGTATTTCAAAGGAAGCCAGAAATCTGCATATTTAAGTCAAATGTCCTGATCTTTAAATGTCGTCCACCGCTTGACATATTGGAGAAATGCCCTAGGGAGGCCAGCGCCTGGGCAAGGGGCACGCGGCAAGCGGCAGACTGCACACAGCAAGCGGCAAGTGGCAAGCGCAAGCTTTCCCGCCAGGCCGTGGGCTGCAGAGGTCTGCTGCGGAGGACGCCTTGGCTTCCCTGCCTCCTGCCCTCTCCTTCTTAGCTGCCTGATGAGCTTTGACCCCATTCTCCACTCGTTTTACTGAGTACAACTCTCCTGGAGTTCCCTGCGGCTTCCTTCTCCTGGGTGGGCCTCGGCCGGAAGCTCTGTTCCACTCGCAAAGGGCTATTTCCAAAGCTGAAGGAAGTAGCGGGCGGGAGGAGGCTGTCCATGAGCGAGGGGCCCTCTACTCAGGCAGTCCATGTAGGGAAACAGAATTGGAAATGATTTTATTTCAATTAGATTTTAATTAGCTTCTGTCTTGGAACCATTGGATCAGCTGCCAAATAACTGAGAAAGCAACCTTATTTGCATCTGTTGCTCCTAAGAATAGCAATTCTGCAGCATCTGATCCATATTTTATTCAGTGGGCAGGTGGGGGACTCTGGGTGGGAGGAGGATTTCAGGGTTGATCGTCATTGTCAGGGCAGGCACTGCGGATCAAGGCAGACTCCAGGGCACTCTCTGGTAGCCTTGCCCTGGCTTCCCATGGAACCAGGATGGGACGGCTGCTGCGATGCTTTTAATTAGCAGCCTGTGCAGACTTAGTCTAAAGCTCTATCAACCCCAGTTGAGGAGTGTTGGAAAGTTAGGCAAAGCAGAAAGCAGACTTGGCAGCCAAGTACTGGGTACTCGAGAGAGCCAGGGAGAGCCGGGCATGGCTCTGGGGAGAGTGGGCTTGGAGCTTCGGCACCAGCACCCACCCAGGAGAGAACCCTGGTCCTCATCTGCAGTGTTCTGTGACCTCGTCCTCTGATCCTGCTGAGACATGACACCCAGGCCGAGAGCACGTGGCCTTAGCCTTTCCATCCTGATTCCATGGGATGCCGGGGCAAGACTACCGGGGACCATCTGAGAGTCTCCGCCTTGACCCACAGCACCACTGCAAGGTTCTGGTCACAGCTTTGCAAGATGTCTGTCTGTCTCTGTCTCGGTCTCCCTGTCTCTGTGTCTGTATATCTGTCTGTCTCTGTGTCTGTCTGTCTGTCTGTCTCTGTTCATCTATCTCTGTCTGTCTCTGTCTCTGTCTGTCTGTCTATGTGTCTATCTGTCTGTCTATGTCTGTCTGTCTATGTCTGTCTGTCTGTCTCGGGGAGGTTCAGGGTTGAGCCAAGTAAGTGCTGTCTCAAAGCTATACCCAGAGAGAGGCCCTTTATCCTAAGGCCCAAATCCTCCTTTCTTATTTTCTCTATTTCCAAGATGCTTGGCTCTTTTGCAATGGGTATGCTTTAATGTAATATTCATAGAATTCAAAATAAATTTCAAAAGTCTACTTCCTGAAAATAAATTCACTGTAGCTTCTTGTGGTTATATTATGCATATCAGCAATAAAATTATTACAACAGTGCTTTCTAGAGTCTTGTATATTGGAGCTGTTAGTCCATTATGAGAACTGTTACTTCAGCCATTCCACAGGTGGTTCTTCTGCAATTTTATATATTACACAAAAGCTGAAGCTATGCCACTCATCTGAGCCAAATACCAGCATGATCTTGGAGCTCTGTCTATGAACGTCTCTGTGTAACCTCGTAGTTCCTACCAGTTTTTGTCCCTTCTACTCTGACTCATTTGTTTTACAATTTATTGTCACTGAGGTGTATATATTTTTATTTTTCACTTCCTATTTCTCTTAAGTGTTAAAATCTTGAGGACTTCATTCCCATAGCTCAGACCATCAGCTCAGAACAGCTATTCATGACTGCAGCGGGCTTCATCCATTGACACATGGAGGCCAGCTGCCTCTCAATGACCCAGAATATTCTAGGTGCAGCAATGCAGGGCTGAACTGGACAGAACATTTTCCTTCTCTCGGTAGATACACAAGTGGCTAAGGCAGGGGGACAATACGAAAGCTGTTCATGAATAAATAAGAAATTAACAAGAGACATACAGTAGCAGACGTAAAATCCTGGGAGGCGCCGCTGGATGCTATTACAGTGGCCGCAGGAAGCTGGGGGCCTCGTCTGCTCGAAGGTCCAATGGCCGCCTTCAGTTTCTGGGTCTCCCAGACCTCCTACCTTGGCTACAGACTGCGCCTTCTTCTGACTGCCTGTTCTCTTAGGTGTGAGCTTGCTGACCCAAAGTTGGCATCAGCCAAGGGACATTAAGGTCGCTCTGAGCCCATCCCTGTCTCCTTCTGCCCTGGGCCTCCTGGCCCCACAGTGCACACACACAGCGCCACCCCTTGTTCTTCACAGAGGTCAAGATTTTCCTTACTCACTGATTTTCCTGCTAGAGCTTAAATAAATTCCAAGTCTCACTCAGCTTTCTCATTGCTGCCTCCAGCTCCCAGTGGTTGCATTTATCTGTCCTTTGATGTCTGCATTAGTATAGAACAAATATTAGCAGATAATGTAGTGGTGGCCAAAGATGAAAAGAAGTCTCGTGCTAGTGTAATATTCATAAAACTCTTGATTTGAACTGTCAAAATCCAATAAGGCTAAATTTATCCTCAAACAGATGAAATAACACCAGCGGTCCCCCTCAAAGTTATAATATTTTAATTACTACCATTAAAATCTCATATGCACACATCACATATAACTTAAACTCAGAGTCTTGAAATAGATATGTTATTACTCAGAGAATCCTAAGGGGACAGAAGTTACTGGATGCTACTAGAGCTGGCTCACGCTGTACAAATAATTCTCAGCAGAACACTCAGTCTAACCTAATAGATAATCCTGAGAAGGCAGGGTATTAGTTTTTCCAACACTGATGAGATTCTATAGAGTGTTTTCCATTGTGTATTTTTCACTATTTGGAAAAGGCCAACATAATATTTATCTGTGGATTAGACACCGCGGATGCAGGCTTTAAGCTCTTTAGATACATCTGCTGAAGTTCCCTGTCAAAACATGTAGGCAGCGTGTGTTCTACTGCTTCATTTTTGCCTTTTGAAATGCACCTCGTACTCCACACCAAGGCCCATGGGGCGGCACGCAGGCACACGCAGGGGTCCTGTGGGACGCAGTATTCAGGGGTGTGTTTCTTCCAACTCTACTTCCAGACCCAGTGGGATAAAGCTCATGTGCAGAAGACGCAGAGTGGTAAAGGCCTCCCTGATTTTGAAGAAGAAAAGAGATAGCATACTGGCTTTTCTGAAGACCAGGTGCTTCAGGTTTCAGAGGTTCTCATGAAAGATGTCAGGCAAAGAGAAGGAAGAGGTATGTTCTAGTCAGGGTTTTACTAGAGGAACAGATATAACACAAGATGTGCCAGCCCCAGAGTCAGATGGGGAAGTGTGCTGAGAGCGTCTGCACACTGCCCACTGGAGGATTCAGTCCCAAGGCTTTTATACTCACTGCAGTGTTCCGTCCCTACCAGTCTCTACTGCTCTTGACGGTTTCTACCAGTTCCTAACAGTCTCTAATGGTCAGCTCGTGTGTCTGCAAGAGAAGGCAGAAGAATCTGCTACGGAAAGCTGAAGGGTCCAATCTACAGGCTGATGAGCCTGTGCTGGCTCACAGTGTGAAACAGCCAGGCTGTGCAGCTGCAGCCACGCTGACGCAGTGCACGGACCGGCAGGCCTCCAATCACACTGACACAATGTATCAGCCGCTACACGGTATAACGGGGGTCGTGGCTCCTGTTCTGAGACTGTCACCTCCCCAGTGGCACCCGAGGCTAGATGGCAAAAGCTGCCCTGTGTGCAGCACCCATTCCTCTAGGGTCCATGTGCTGACAGTCGAGTATGACCTGGGTTGTCCAGGAAGGGTTTGCTGTCTGTCAGGACAGATAGAATAGCATTCGCCTACATTGCGAACAAGTGCAAATAAAAATGCGTGGCCTCTAGAAAAAAGGATCTCAGAATAGGACGGAGCCCCTGAGCCCCTGAGACTAGTTCTAGAGCACTACTGCACAAGCCGAGTCTGCAGACATGATCAGGGGCTTGCTAAGGATAACCACATCCTCAGTAACTTAGTTTTAAAATGGGACATGACAATTCTTTATAACTCAGCTGGACGTGTTCAGGGCATTGTTGATTTTTGCGTTAGTCCCAAACTTGACTAGTGGTCTGCTGGTCTCAAGTTTGTTCCCCCAAGTAAGTTTCCTCTAGGAGAAGCACATGACCGTGAGCGGGAGTCTCATCTCTCAGGCTGGGGAGTCCTTGCAGGAACGGGCGCATGGCCAGGACACTTTATAAATCTGTCTTCCATCACTGAGGAGCTCACGCATACATCCCCTCAGCCTGATCACCTCTGCTGAGCTGGTGAGACTGATTGTATGCATCTGGCAGAGTGCAGGCCCTGGGTCCAGCACAGTGGCATCCTCCTCTGGATCCCTTACAAAGTGCTTCCGCCTGAGGGATTCTGCCTGAAATGACTTATCGACCTCTCCTGATTACAAACATCACTGTGGTACAGACCCAAGCCCTACTATGTCATTTTGGTACTCCTAGTATTGCTAACAAGGTGTTATGCCTGATTTTTTTTTTTTTCTCAAAAAAATATGTAGGAGTGAAGTTCTACCCCCTGTTACCTGTGAATGTGACCTTTTTCGGAAATAAGTCTTATGTGTCATTAAGGTACGGCCTCTTCCAGTGTGATCAGTTTCTATATAAGAAGAGGGAAACAGGGCCACAGACTCGTGAGAGGATGTGAATACTGTGTGACCACACAGACACACGGGGGACACAACTGAGAGAGACTAAGGCATCCCCAGAGGATTGGAGTTCTGGGGACCCAGGCCAGAGACCGCTGGGGTCTTGAGTAGCTGAAGACTACAGGGAGGGTCCTTCTCTAGAACTAGCCAGGAAGGCGGAGGCAGAGCCAGCACTGCGTTCAGGCTGGGCCCATGCGTTTCTCTTGGGTGAAGTCCCTCACTCTCCTCCAGCAGAGCTAGGGAGACAGCCCTGAGGGCTATCGTCAGCTTGTCTCCTCAGAAAGAAGCCTAAGAGCTGAATTGGGAGGACCCTTCAGCATTTTGGCTCTGTCTCTCCCGACTTACAGTACATTCTCTTCCTTTGTCAATTATGAAGAAGGCTTCCTCATAACTATTAAATGGGTTATAATCAGACAGCAGACGAATTATCAGAAATGGAGTTGTGAGCCAGGACTTGATGACCTAGGAATGAATAAGAGCGATTCATCAAATCTCACAATTTTACTAAAAAAAAAAAAAAAAATCCCAGAAGCGAGCATTGATAGGTCAAGAGACAACATCTTTTTTTGTTGTTGTTGTCCTGAAGTGCTCACTATGCAGAGTGAGTGGGCATGCTGCCTGCCCATTCTTCATTTCTTCCCCTGATTGGAATGCTTTTCTTGAAACTGAGCCTGCATCTGCAGTGCTGTCCCTGGGTTGACTGTAGACATTTGCACATCCTGCTGCCTCAGAGTATGCAAGCTGCACAGGACAGAAATAAGCATGATCACTTGTCCTCAGTCTTTTATTTATGTTTGTATTTTTGAAAAAAGAAGCTCCTTTGAAAATCTGCCTAACGCTATCTTAAAGGTACAATGTTGTGTGTGTGTGAGAGAGAGAGAGAGAAGAGAAGAGGAGAGCAGACGGGAGAGAGGAGAGGAGAGGAGAGGAGAGGGGAGAGAGAAGAGGGGAGAGAGGAGAGGAGAGAGGGGGAGGAGGAGAGGAGAGGAGAGAGAGGGAGGGGAGAGGAGGGAGGGAGCGGAGAGGAGGGAGGGAGGGGAGAGAGAGACAGGGAGG
>PVJA010010842.1:0-56334 GCA_004027025.1 Myocastor coypus
GGCGGGATGGCTCAGCGGTCTAAAGCGCCTGCTTGGGAAAGCTTGGGTGACTGCAAGGACCGCGGTTTGATCCCCGGCACCACATGCTGCACCAGCCCTACCCTGAGGGCAGGCTGAGCCGGCCATAAAAATAAATAAACAAACAAACAAAAGTTCTGAAATAAGAAAAAAATAAATTAAAAAAAAAAAAAAAAGGATTAAAAAAAATAATAATAAACAAAGAAACAAGCCACATCTTTTTTTAAAAAAGAAAAAAAAAAAGCATAAAGGTTGGTCACTACAAAAAAAAAAAAAAAAAAAAAAAAAAAAAAAAAAAAAAAAAAAGGATTAAAAAAAATAATAATAAACAAAGAAACAAGCCACATCTTTTTTTAAAAAAAAAAAAAAAAAAGCATAAAGGTTGGTCACTACAAAAAAAAAAAAAAAAGCACATCGAAAAGGTAAGGCTATTTCTGTGCATGACAAACCATACTTCACGGGAAGCCAAAGCCTAAAGTCCAGGCTTTCACCTCCCTTTCCAGCCAAGGGTCTGAGTTGTCGCCTGCCCTCTGTGGGCTCCTTTCCAGGAAACTGCACCCCACACCGCTGATTCAACAGTGCTCCCAGCTTCCTAAGATTCTGGGTCAGAATTTTTTCACAAGGGCAGGAGGAAATCTTGGGTCATGCTAGAGGGTGTCTGCGTGTGTGGGTTGGGGACATGGAGTAGGGTGAGTTGGCAACCATGGAGGAGCAGGGCTGCTGGTGGCCTCCACGGTCTCTCTGTCTGGGATGCCAACCGGCAAAGCCACCAACACCTGCACAGTCATCAGCATATGGCCCTGTGAGGAAGCCAGTGGACCAGGACAGGTTGCTGGTGCAGGTGCTAGGCCTGTTCTAGGACAGGAAGCCGGCATGGCCAGTTCTTGAGCTCCTCCAGGCTGCAGGCCTCTAGTGCTGCTGCCCACCCTCCTCTCGGGGTCGCTAGAGAGGAGGCCCTGTGCCGCTTCCTCAGGGTCACCAGGGGAGGGTTCTTTGCTCCAGTGACAGAAACCATGAAGGCACCCAAACACCACAGCATCCACCGCATGCAGGGCCAGCTCCAGTGGTGCCCTGAGATGGCGATCTCAGCAGGTGACCACCTGCTGCAGCACTGGGAAGGAGCAGGCAGGCTGGGGGCAGGGCTGCCGCACCCTCCAGGCTCAGCTCCAACTTCCTGTTCGATTACAGTCCCTGGCGGTCGCTTGTGTGTGTGTGTGTGTGTGTGTGTGTGTGTGTGAGAGAGAGAGAGAGAGAGAGAGAGAGAGAGAGAGAGAGAGGCTTGCTCAGCTAATGCTTGCTGCAGCCAGCAAAGACTCCCCAGCCTGGCCTGCCCTGGGGTGCAGGATGGAGCGGAGCCAGTGCCAGGATGTGAGGAGCCCACAAGAGCAACATTAGCCAGAGCCTCTTGAGGTACATCGTCCTTCTCTCCTGTCTCAGAACACAGATGGAGCCCGAGACTGTAGAAATCAGACACTCTAGCCCTCTGCCTGTGACTGAGGAGACGCTGGATAGAACTAGCCCATTAGGCCCCACATTCGGCCTTTCTCTTCACAGGATAGATCAACAAAAGTCACTCCAGCCTATGTTAAGGTCCCCAGCCAGAAGTCAGTGGCTACCTGGTCCTCAGTGTGCAACCCAGGTCTCTTGCAGATATTGGGGTGCTGCGTATGCTGGCTGTCTTTGCGGTGTGTGAAATCAATGAACTTTGCACTGGGGTGCAGCTCAGTGCTACAGCACTGGCCTAGCACACTTGAGACACTGGGGTTCACCTTCAGCACCAATCAATCAATCAATCAATCAAATGAACTCTGCAAAATAGTCATGAGTGATTTAAGCTACTCGTGGTCATTCAGAAATATTTACTCAGTGCCTTGGCTTTTTGTTTTTGATTTTGATACGGGGCCTTGCTATGTAACTCTTTTTGGCCTTGAACTCATGGCAGACCTCCTGCCTCAGCCTTCGAGAGCTGAGTCACGGGTGTGTATTTCCACCCTAGGTAGATTCATAATTTAATGGTGATGGAAACTTAGGAGGTGAAAAAAAAAAAAAAATTAAGCCGGGCGTGGTGGCTCACGCCTGTAATCCCAGCACTCGGGAGGCTGAGGCAGGAGGATTGGTGTGAGTTCGAGACCAGCCTGGGCTACAAAAGTGAGCTCAAGGCCAGCCTCAACTGCATAGCGAGACCCTGTCTCAAAAAGACAAAAAAAAAAAAAAAGAAACTTAGGAGGTGAAATCTATTAAAGGGAAGAGGAGAGGGAGGCCTTCCCTTGGGGACCATGTTTTGCCCTTGGCCCTCTCCTCACTGCCTTTGCGCACCATCTCCTGTTACCATGAGGTCAGCTGCTATCTTCTGTGGTGTCCTCCTGCCACGGCTCTGCCTGGCCACAGGCTACAAGTGATGGAGCCAGCTGACTGTGGACTGAACCCTGTGAAACAGTGAGCCTAAAGAAACCTTGCTTTCTTCACACTGATTTTATCAGGCATTTGGTTGCAGTGATAGCTGACACAGTCTCATCCAGAACTCTCCAGGGTTCAGCTCAACCTCTTTTTTCTGTAGCCTACTAAATATGGCTGAATCTCTCTCTCTCTCTCTCTCCATGGCCTTGGGGACGTTTGATATCCACACCGTGATGACCTCTCTGCCCTTGAGAGCCAAGAGAGTCAACATACATATACAGGAGCATGCCGCTCAGATTTGTGGGTGAGGGGGTTTGTCTTTCTGTGCAGGCAGCACCCTGGACACACGTGCCCTATCACCAAGGTTTGGTCTGGTGTCCTCCAGTGGCCCTTCTTCCAGGCTCCTGCTGATAAGACTGTAGATGATACAGACATTCAGCACCAGATCTTGGGATCAATCAACAGTAATGCTCTGGAAACGGAACCTCAGCCTCACAATGGGGTGCTTCGGTATATCCTAGACCGTGTCAGAGCAGTGAAACACACCAGGGAGTCTCAATTTTGAAGGACAGCTGGAGCTGGAAAACAGAAAATACTGGGCTGAGACAGCGCAGTTGTCTAAGTGCTTGCCTGGTAAGCACAAGGACCCAAGTTCGATCTCCAGTAAAGCATGCTGTACCAGCCCCAAGGCCCTGGGCATACCAGGCTGGCCACCAAAACCAAGTGTAGTGGTACACACCTGTAATCCTAGTGCTGGGGAGGCTGAGACAGGAGGATCACTATGAGTCTCGGGTGTGTAGTGAGACCCTGTACCAAATAAATAAATAAATAAATTTTCTTTTCTTTTTTTGCGGGACCTGGGTTTGAACTCACGACCTTGCACTTCCCAGGCAGGCACTTATGCCACAGAGCTATCTCCCCAGCCCCTAAATTAATTAGTTTTTTAAAAATACCAAGATGCTAGGGCTGCCAATGTAGCTCAATCATAGAGCACTTGCCTGGCCCAGATAAGGCTGTTGGTTCAGAGCCCAGCGTGGCATGAAAAAAGGAAGGAACGAGAGGGAGGAAGAAAGGAGATGAGCGAAGGCCTCTGCAAAGCGCAGCACACTTCACAACTGCCTCCGGGCTGAGGACTAAATACCATTTTAATTTTTTTTGCTCCTGGACAGTACATAAAAGTGCTCTGCAATGACTTGATGTTCTTCCAACTGACTGTGTCATTAACGATCACTGAGCAAACTTCTTGGAAGGCACTGCTGGTGGCAGGGTCCCGTATCCTGCTCAGGGAACAAGAGGGAGCCAACTTCCCAGCACGGGCCAGCCGTGGGTGTGTGCAAACAGGTTCCTGTACTCACCTGGTGGCTCAGGAAGGAAAAGCAGAGACCACAAAACCCAGCCTCCAGCTGGAACTGGAGCAAGGCCGAGAGTAGGGCTCGGGGCGTGCACGAGCTTCAGGCGGGGCCTTATACCTAAAGACCTTGTCAGGAGAGGTATGGGGGTGCTCTGCCGGCCTGGGACTCACACATGGACAGTGAGGCCTCTAGGAACATCTGGCTTAATGGGATAGTTCTTTAAAAAACTTTTTTTTTTTTTTTTTTTTTTTGAGACAGTATCTTGCTACATTGCGCACACTGACCTCAAACTCATAGCAATCCTCCTGCCTCAGCCTTCAGAGTGCTGGGATTATAGGTATGCACCACTACACTCAGCAGAAAAACCCATATTTTGAAACTAGCATGCAGGCATCTGGCAACAAAATCTCTTTCTCAACTCCACAGAAACAGGAAGGAGGTACACAGTCACCAGGGGCTGCGGGCAGGCCTGGGGCAGCTGCTTACTGACACAGGGTTTCATTTTGGGCAACAACAGCTCTAAAATCCCCCAAGGGGATGAGCAACTGTATGAACACACCCAGCACCAGCACACTGCCCACACCCCCTGTGTGACGGGTAAATTCTTTCCTTGCATTTGGGGCGAAACCACGGCCTCCCGTGACTGCACTGCGATGTTAAGGCAGCCCTGAGCTTCTTTTTTTTTTTTTTTTTTTGGTGGGACTGGGGTTCAAACTCACGACCTTGCACTTGCCAGGCAGGCACTTGTGCCACGGAGCTATCTCCCTAGCCCAAGCCCTGAGCTTCTCCTGCTGTCCGTCACCTTGGCTTCATTCAGTGAGAGGCTTCAGGAGAGCAGGGGGAGCAGGGAGCCGGCCCTGGGGAGGCCAACACCTGGCTGGAACTGGTCTCTTAAGCACTGTAACTCCTGTGGTTCTGTGGGTCTTCAACTGCTTGTGAAGCTGTCATCAAAGTTTCAGTCTCTGTCAGCCTATTTAAATTGAATTTCAATGGCCAACTACTCTTTTTTCCTTTTTTTTTTTTTTGAGGCCATTTTTTTTTTTTTTTTATAACTCAGGCCGGTCTTAAGCTCTCCACAGTTCTCCTGAGTGTTGAGGTCAAAGGCTGTGTGCCCCACCCCGTTGGGCTCGAGGCTGGCTCCTGGAGAAGATGCCCCCTCTCCGCACTGTTGGCTCCGTGTCCGGGACACCCCCTTCCTGCTCTGGACTCCCAGAGTGGAGCCGGTGCCTGACCCGCAATGTGACTCTGTAACACTTCTGAGACGCCTCCAGAATGGATGTGAGGAACACATGGGGCTGTCTTGCCCAGGCAGGAGCCCAGTGGACCAGGGCTGTCTGTGCTCAAGGAACAGCCCCAGGGGATTCAGTCCACGGAGAAGGCCCCTTGCCCAGGAGGGAAGGTGCATTTGTTCCATGATATCTTTTACCATCCCACTAAAAGAAAACTCACAGGAAGGAATGGGCTGGGACAGACCCGGCTTCTCTAAATGCGGTCCATGGACCCGCAGCTGTAGCACTGCTCAGAAGTTTATTAGAATGCAGCATCTAGCCAGGTGTGGTGGCCTACCACTGTAATCCCAGAACTCTGGGAGGCTGACTCAGGAGGACTTCAAATTCAAGCTTGGCCTGGGCAACTCAGTGATTCAGAGAGACCCGGTATCAAAATAATGAAAAATAGAAAGGGCTGAGGGTGTACCCCAGTGCGAAGGCCTGGCCCCACCCCCAGTACCCTCTTCCCTGAAAGAAGCAGAGGTGCAGATCCTGCCAGCATGGAGTGTGCCCGGCACTGCTGCGTTGGCTCACAGCTGAGCACCTGCAAAGCTTAAAAAAGCCCCAGTGTTTCGGCCAATTCATCGGCAGCCAGGCCAGCACGGAGCCCCGCGGTGTTTTCCAAAGCTCCCCAGTGACTCCAGAGCACAGCCAGATCCGAGAGCAGGGCTCCAGGGCTGGCACCAGCAGAACAGAACCAGGATCTGCACTGCCAGGGACATGCCTG
Source organism: Myocastor coypus (assembly GCA_004027025.1). NCBI lineage: Eukaryota > Metazoa > Chordata > Mammalia > Rodentia > Myocastoridae > Myocastor > Myocastor coypus. Next base: position 5,763 of record PVJA010010842.1, read on the forward strand.
CACTGAGCGCCACTCCAGCCCGAGCCATTTGTTTTGCTTTGTTTTCTGAGACAGGATCCTGCCGTGTAGTCCAGGCTGACCTTGAACTCACTATGTAGCCTGACATGGCCTCAAACTTGTGGCAAGCCTTTCACCTCAGCCTCCTAGTGCTGACATGACAGGTGTTCACCACCACACCTGGCTCCAGCAGTTTAGATGCTAAATATTTTAGGTAACTCAGATCACCCAGTCTCTGTCACAGCTCCTCAACCCCGTCAAATCAACCTATGGGTGAATGGACATGGCTGCACCCCAAGAAAACTAACACAGAAGCCGGGCACGGTGGCACATGCCTGTAGTCCCAGCACTTGGGAGGCTGAGGCAGGAGGATCAGTGTGAGTTCGAGACCAGCCTGGGCTACAAAAGTGAGCTCAAGGCCAGCCTGAACTGCATAACAAGACCCTGTCTGAAAAAGATGAAAAAAAAAATTTAAAAGTGCAAAGCAGTTCTCAGAAGTCAAAGACCAGAGGGACCAGGAAATTAGCTCAGGAGCACTGGCAAGTGCAAAGTCCTGAGTTCGAGTCCCATTTCCACAAAAAAAAAAAAAAGGTAAAGAAATATACCTGGGCCAGCGAGATGGTTCAGCGGTCTAAAGTGCCTGCTTAGGAAAGCTTAGGCAACTGCAGGGACTGCTGGTCAATCCCCAGCGCTATAGGCTGTGCCAGCCCCACCCCCAGGGCAGGCTGAGCCAGCCAGACATACATACATACATACATACATACATAAATAAATAAATAAATAAATAAATAAATGAAAGAAGTCAAAGACCACACCAGTGTAGGTGGCAGGGTACAGTCTGGCTCACACTCCAGGTTACTGACTCCCTTGCAAGGTTCCAAGGGAAAAGAGAAAGCCTGGCAGATTTCTGTTTTAATGGCAGCTGATGCCCAAGTTACTCAATAGCAATAAATAGCAATCTACTTGGAGGAGCATAGGGTACTGGGGTTCAACCCAGGGCTTTCTCAAGTTATATCTCCAGCCCTTTCTTGTTTTTTGACAGGATTTTGCCCAGACTGAGGTCATGCTTGTAATGCTCCTGCCTCAGCCTCCCAAGCACAGGGTGGCAGGTGTCCTCCACACGCTCTCTGATTGGTTAGCGCCTTAGTGCGGAGACCTGGACAGCAAGCTCATGCTGCAGAAGACGACTGAGCGAGGCAAGAGAACCTAGCAGTAGCTCGGCATGATAGCCATGCCTACAGTCCCGGCTCCTTGGAAGCTGAAGCAGGAGGATCCTAAGTTCAAGATCAGAGCGGGCAACATAGTGAAACACAGACACAAAACAAAAAACAAAAGCAGAGAACCTAGTCAGGCAATCTGCCCTCACTGCTCCTTCCTGAGGAACCTTGAAGTCTGGGTCAGCACAACCTGGAACCCACCAAGTGCCCTCAGCTGCAGGGCAGGGGAGCGACTCATTGATCCCCAGAGGGCTGAGAGGACCCTGGGTGGAAGCACACAGGCAGAGGCTGCTGTGAGGCCACCACAGCCCCTTGCTGCTCCTCAAGGCTCCCCTGCAGCTCAGCATCACCCCCAACCTCGCTCTGGGCCTCTGCTCTTGTCTGGGTTACTGTTCTGTGTGGTGGGGTGTGCTTATTTATGGCTGAGGGTCTGCCTCCCTGGTGCTGCAAGTGTGAGTTCCTCAAGGACACCCACTGTGTTGCTTCCCATTTGTTTGTTCCTCTCTGTTGCCACACCTGTGGCCCTGGTAGGAGGTCCCTGTGGCCAGCGAATGGGGGAAGAGAGCACACAAGGCTTTCAGGAGAAAAGCTACCTTCTAGAGGGAACCTCCAGGCCTCCTGGTGACACAAGAGGGGAGGAAAGTAACGCAGTGCATCCACCCTCTGCATCCTTCCCGGGCTCCTGTGCATCCTAGGCCATGTACTCGGAAACACCGGCCCTGACCTGGGGCGCTCAAGAGCTGGGGAGGGGAGACTGAGGCAGTGGCTGCTCTGATGAGCAGGCCCTTGGCTGAAAAGGCGGGAAGGTGGGATCAGGAGTGGGGTGCTGTAATCTTCAGGGGTCATGTGTGCACCACATCCTTGGGGGAAGCAGGCAGCAAGTGACGGGCGGACATTGTTGGACAGCATGCATAGCAGGTACCCTGAGCCCTACCCCATCCTACGCCACTTGCTGCATACACATGGAACAGAGGGATGAGGAGAAAGGAAAGCTCTGACTCTGTAGAACTAGGGCTGCTGCCTCCAGCTCCCCCGGTCACTCCCGTGGTCAGCTTTTTGTCTGACTTGTATAAAGATGGTCTATGTATTACAACTGGAACTCCTCACTGCTGCACACCAGCTACTGACCCAAGAGAGCTTCTTGCCCAGGACACAGGCCTCCCCTGGCATGTAGTGCACAGGCTGCCCCTCTTGCCTCTCTGTGGAACTCAGATGTGGTTGCTGTGGTCACTGCAAGTATCTTCCTCACAGGAAAGTACTTTCTCCACAATGGCAAGTCACAATATCTACATAATTAGGCTCATTCTCACTCCTGGAGTGGTAGGTTGCCTGCTGCTATTTACTTACATTTTAAAAAGTCAGAGCCAGGACCAGGGAAATAGCTCAATGGAATAAGTGTTTACTTGGCAAGTTGCAAGGTCCTAAGTTTGATCCCAGGCTCCACCAAAAAAAAAAAAAAAAAAAAAAAAAAAAAAAAAAAAAAAAAAAAAAAAAAAAAAAAAAGTCAGAGCCAGGCATGGTGGTGGCACAGGTCTATAATTACAGCACTTGGGAGGCTGAGGCAGGAGGACTGCTGTAAGAGGAGGCTAGCCTGGGCTACATAATGAGTTTAAGGCCAGCATGAACTACATAGTAAGACTCTGTCTGGAAAAAAAAAAAAAAATCAGATCTAACTAGGCATGGTGATACTTGCCTGTTATTCCAGCACTCAGGAGGCTGAGGCAGGAACACTGCCACAAGTTAAAGCCCAGCCTGGGCTGTATAGTGAGCTCAAAGCTAGCATGGATCCTGTCTCATAAAAACAAAACAAAAAAGAATCAAACGTGCGGTCGCACCTGAGTTTCTGTACCTCAACAAGGGATCCCATCCCCCCAGGCCTTATCTCTTTCATAAGGTCCCTTACATGAGGACCCAGACGGAAGGCTCGGAAGGCTGTTGCCTCCTGAACCACAGAGCCAGACTGTGCGGGCTGAGCTGGTTATTCAGAGGCACAGGCCAGACTTGACCAGAGACCTGGTGCAGCTGCAGGCAGGGATATCGCCCCTGTGGCCACCACAGGCTGCGGTTCTCCCACACAGGGAGCACAGGCTGTGGAGCCCTCAGCAGTGATCAGCCACACTGTGGCTAGGACTAGTGTGGCACCAACATGTCCTTCCTGCCATGGAGCTGCGGTCTGTTTCCCAGTGCTAATTCTCTAGCCCTTCCTTGATTCTGTGATGCTACCATCCTTCCAGAACATTCCCAAGTCCACCTCCATCATGGGTACTGGGACAGGCACCCATCCCCACATGTCCTCCAAGCTTGGAGGACAGGTCTTACCCCCCCTATCACCAAAGTGGTCATCGGCAAGCCTGACAGTGTCCTAGGCCATACATAGCCAATGGCCCAGGTCCGGACATGTGGAGGGAGTAGAGGAAGCTCAGAGACTGGATGCCATGAGGCCCAGCTCGTGAGTCCCATCACCATGCTAGTAATTGGCATTTCAGACAAACAATGAAAATGATGTAGGCATGTTCCAAGTACTATATGGCACATGACGGTTATATCTAGATGTGCCCAAAGGCTCCTGTGCTCATGGGCAGAGCTTGTAGCTGACACTGATAGGAGGCGGGGCTAGGGGTGTGACCCTGAAGGGGTTTCCTCTGTTCTGAATCCCTCCCCTCTCTGCTTCCTGTGCACCATGCTGTGAGCAGTTCTCCTCCACCCTATGCAGTGCTGTCCTGACTTGGAGCCAGTGGACTTCGAACTAAACACATGAGCCAAAGTAAACCTCCCTTTTGAGTTGGGGAGATAGCTCCGTAGAATAAACGCTTGCCTGGCAAGTACAGGGTCCTAAGTTCAATCCCCAGTACCGCAATAAATAAATAAATAAATAATAAAAAACCCTTTTAATTTGTTGGTGTGTTTTTTTTTTTTTTAAACTTTATTCATTTATTTTATGTTATGGCCAGCTCAGCCTGCCCTGGGGGTGGGCCTGGCTTAGCATGTGGTACCTGAACCGTGGTCCCTGTGGTTGCCTAAGCTTACCTAAGCAGGTGCTTTAGACCGCTGAGCTACCTCACCAGCCCTGGTGTTGACTTTTGAGTCCTGGTCACAACAAACATGACTGAGACAACATATTTGTGTTAAAAAATCATTCATTGTTGCCAGGTATGGTAGAGCACACCTGTAATCCTAGTACTCTGGGAGGCCAAGGCAGAAGATCAAAAATTTGAATTGACAATTTAGCAATCTAATCCGACCCTGTATCAAAACAAAGAGTAAGAGAGCTGGGTGTCCTGGTACACACCTATAACACTAGCACTCAGGAGTCTGAGGCAGAAGGATCATCTTGAGTCTGAGGTCAGGCTGAGCTACAAAGTGAGACTCTGTCTCAAAAAATAAACAAATGAACAAAAAGTACAAAGGACTGGAGTTGGAACTGCAGCTCAACTCAAAGTCCCTGGATCCAGCTCCCAGTACTACAAAAACAAAGCAAAACATTATTCACTGTTGATCTGAAATTGAAATGAAACCGAATATCCTATATTTTCATTTGTTTTTTTGTTTTTGAGACAGGCTCTCACTCTGTGTAGCCCAGGCTGGCCTCACACTCACAGTGACACTCCTGCTTTGCCTCCCTGGGATGAGTGCTGAGATGAAGGCATGTGCTAGCCAACGGCTGTCCCGTTTTATACCTGCCACTCGGCTATCACAAAGCTGGCATTATAGCATCTCCCACTTACACAGCACAGCACAATTTATGAACAGTCAGGTCCTTTCTTTCTCTTTCTTTTTTTTTTTTTTTTTTTTTTTGTCTTTTTGAGACAGGGTCTCGCTGTACAGTTCAGGCTGGCCTTGAGCTCACTTTTGTAGCCCAGGCTGGTCTCGAACTCTCTCCGATCCTCCTGCCTCAGCCTCCCTAGTGCTGGGATTACAGGCATGCGCCACCACACCTGGCTCTCTTTCTTTTCTTTTCTTTCTTTCTTTCTTTCTTTCTTTCTTTCTTTCTTTCTTTCTTTTTTCTGTTGTTGCTGGCCAACTGAACCTGCCCTGAGGGCAGGGCTGGTGCAGCAGGTGGTGGCAGGGATTGAACCAAAGTCTCCTGCACCTGCCTAAGCTTGCCTAAGCAGGTGCTTTAGACCACTGAGCTATCTTACCAACCCAGGAATTTTCACCAAAAATCAAGGTCACAAAGCTGAGGACCTGCACTACAGATGAAGAAAAGGAGATGCAGAGAGGTAAGGTGACTGTCAGGTCCTCAACAGGAAATGGCAGAGCCAGGACTAACACTCAGGCGCCACCACAGCTAAATCCAAAGCTCCCAAAGGACCAGGAGTAGCCACTTTCCAGAGCTCCACTCTTCTAAAAGCCTGAGAAAATGCTAGTTGCTTGACCTCTGGACTCAATACAATCTTTTTGTCTGTGGTTTGTGTCCTGGCCAAAAAGCAGCCTTATTCCTGGGCCTGCAGTCCCTGAGGCAATGCTCCCAGGCCCAGCCCCAAGAAGATCTCCCTCCTGGGCTGACAAATAACCCAGTCCATGGGGGGGGGGGGCTCCAGAGAAACCAACATCAGCAAAGTAAGCCTTGTGCCAGGTCATTGCAGGTGTGGGCACAATCGGTGGTATTGCGTTAGAAGGTTCAAGGTTGGGAACGGAAACAGATGGTGCTGGGAAAAGAACAACAGTGGGATGGAGTCAAGAGCAAGAGGGAAAAGGAGGATGTGGTGCAAGAGAAAAATCATGCAAGGTAAAAAAACAAATAGCACTTAGGGCCTGGCATGGTGATGCACACCTGTAATCCCAGCACTTGGGAGGCTGAGGCAGGAGGATCAGTGTGAGTTCAAGACCAGCTCGGGCCACAAAATAGAGCTTGAGGCCAGCCTGAACTGCATAATGAGACCCTGTCTCAAAAAGACAAAAAAAAAAAAAGCACTTAGCAAGCCATAAGAAAGAATAAAGAAATCTGAAGCTATGCAGGAATGAACGTATCTCACCCCAAGACAGGGCCATGGGCATCAGCGAAGGCGTGGGAGGGAAGCGCTCATCTGAGCTCGACTCGCTGAGTCTGGGCTACACACTAGGTGCTGTCCTAGCACGGTAACAGTGCACAGTCCTACCTTGGAGTGCACGACCCTCTTAGCACTTCATACACTGGAGAGATGAGGCACTCAATCTAGAGCCATGGGAATGTCGTCCCCATGCACGGTCACTTAGCTGGTGGTGATGGCCTTCAGCCCCATGCTCTGTCTCTTGGTGGAGGACAGCCAGCCTTGATGTCCCAAAGTTTGTAAAGCTGGTGTCCAGGGTGATATTCACATTCAGGGAGCTCCATAGTGGTCCCAACAGGCATGTGCACTGGACATCTGGACAGGAGCTGACAGAACTTCAACAGCTAAAGCCACAGGAGGATTCTGGGCAGTCGGTTGAGGGAACCCTGGACAAAGAGTCAGTGTGATAGCAGAGCCTTGGGGTCAGGGACGGAGGCCAAGGTCTTGCTTCTGGAAGGTGACACCTGTGACCCTCACAGCTGCCCTGCCTCTCACGTGATACCAGCTGCTGTGGAGCCCCCACTGGGCCACCCGTGCGTTCAAAGCTGGCCTAGACCTCATAATTGGCAATTATGGCAAAGTTTCAACAAACACTGTGAGGGCTAAAGAGTCCTCTTCAGAGGCAACCCTGTGATGGAGACCACATGGAGGTGGTGTTAAAGAGGCTTTAGAATCATTTGATTGAGCTGGGCGTGGTGGCACATGCCTGTAATCTCAGCACTTGGGAGGCTGAGGCAGGAGGATCAGTGTCAGCTTGAGACCAGGCTGGGCTACAAAAGTGGGTTCAAGGCCAGCCTGAACTGCATAGAGAGATCCTGTCTCAAAAAGACAAAAAAAAAAAAAAAAATCAATTGATTGGCTTTCTGTATTGACTAATGCAGGCCAGCGAGATAGCTCAGCGGTCTAAAGCGCCTGCTTAGGCAAGCTTAGGCAACCACAGGACCACAGGGACCTTGGTTCAATCCCTGGCACCACATGCTGTGCCAGCCCTACCCCTAGGGCAGGCTGAGCTGACCATAACATAAACAAAGTTTAAAAAATAAAATACATTGACTCATGCATCTGTCCTAGGCCTAAGTGACTTGCCCAATGGGCCCAAGACTGGCACGCAGAAACAGAACTCTCCGTGCCAACAGTCATGTGGCCTATGACATTGTGACATCTCTGAAGAGAAGATAATCCCAAAGCTGTGGACACTGTCTCTCTCTTAGATTTCTAAGGGCAGTGACTATCAGCCTAAGAGATGGAACAGTCCTCCCATTAAGCAAGGGTTTGGCATGCTCACTACTGTGCCTTCTGCCTCAGCTGTTCCCTACGCTGAACACCCTTAGCACAATGTACCCCAATAAATAGCAGGCCATTTGGAGAACTCTGTCTTAGCTACAGAGCTCTGAGCTTCCTGGACCCCTGCATGCCGTATTGTTTGTTTGGTTTTGTGTCACATATTTGTCACTATGCAGCTCAGACTCAGCGATGCTCCTGTCTTCAGCCTCTCCAGTTGGGATTACAGGCATGCACCACCACACCTGGTATCCATGGCAGGCTTAGTGCGCCTGCGGGCGGGGCCGGCGTGGCACGTGGTGCCAGGGGTTAAATCCTGGTCCCTGCACTTGCCTAAGCAGGCACTTAGTCCACTGAGCTACCTCGCCAACGCTCATATTGTTTTTGTCTATTGTCTTCTATCCTTTGCAGGACACTTGCCCAGAAGATAGGGAGACTGGCAAGCTCCCACCTCTGCTGGGCCCAAGGCAGCTTTGTGCTGCCCTTGTGGAAAGGCCAGGTGTGTGTATCAGTTCAGCCTCATGGGGAATTTTGTCCCAGCCTCCTGCATCTGCATGTCTGGACAAGTCTCTGAGGTTGTCAGTGACAGACTGAGGATGTGTAGTTTCTTCCCAACAAACAGCATGGCCTGACTATCTGAAGTCACCGCCTCACTGCTGATATATAAAACCTGACACCCACAATGCTCAGAGCAGGAGATGTGTCTTCTGCTTTGTGTTTTAGAAGTGTCAGGCCTGGCATGACCAGCAGCATGGTGGAGGGTCTGGCAGAGGACAGCTGCTCACAGCATGGAGGACAGGAAGCAGGGAGCCAAGGGAGTAACAGCACAGCGAGCTGCAGCCCAGTCACCTTCCACAGCCTGCCTCTCAGCACAGGAGGCTTTGTAGTGGTCCCTAGACAGAGAGCAGGGCACTGAGGAAAGTTTACCTATGCCCGCAGTCAGAAATGTGCTTACAAAACACACAGAAGCACACATGAAACCACACAAGTGTGAATATATACAAAGTATACAAAATTATGCAGAAGCACCAACTAGAACAAGTGTACACATAGGCATACATATACCTTTATAATTAGTAAAAATACATACAGAAACTCTTGGTTTACTAATAAATATGAAATACATTTTTTTTTTAACATTCTGACTATTTATTTGAGACAGATGTTGTACATCCACAACTCTCTCCACTCAAAAGTTCTGAGACAGTGCCGGGCGTGGTGGCGCACGCCTGTAATCCCAGCACTTGGGAGGCTGAGGCAGGAGGATCGGTGTGAGTTCAAGACCAGCCTGGGTTACAAAAGTGAGCTCAAGGCCAGCCTGAACTGCATAGTGAGACCCTGTATCAAAAAGACAAAAAAAAAAAAAAAAGTTCTGAGACAATGCCCTCAGCATCGGCCAATCTTAGAATGGAGTCATCCGATTCACCCACCCATCGAATAGCCCCACAGATAGCGTAGGTTTTACACTGGCCGTTAAACCTGCCCGTACCTTGTCAACCATGGATGCATGGTCCTTGGCACCAATAATGCAGTTGCTAGCAGAAAAATATGGAACGCTTCATGAATTTGCATGTCATCCTTGCGCAGGGGCCATGCTAATCTTCTCTGTGTGGTTCCAATTTTAGTATATGTGCTGCCAAAGCAAGCACTGAAATACATTTTACAAACTGTTGCATGTTTGTTTTGGGGGGAGTACTGGAAATTGTGCTCAGAGCTTCACACTTGCCAGGCGGCACTGTGCCACGGAGCTGTACCCCTGACCCTGTGTGTTTGTTTCTCGAGATAAGATCTTACTCTATAGCACAGCCTGGCCTTGAAGTCACAGCAAACTTCCTGCCTCAGGCTCCCAAGGGCTGTGGTCACAGGGGCATGCCCCCACGCACAGCAAGTCACCTCTACTTTGCAAATGGAGATGCTGGTATAGCACGTGGTGGTGACTCCCCCAGGTCTCACAGCAGTGAGTGACACAGCAAGGCTGCAAATTGGGGTTCTCTGCCCATGGAGTCCAGCCCATGTCCTTAAAAAGTAGGCACTTTGCCAACTGCTCAAGACTACACATAGAGGTTTGGTTTTTTTTTCATCCTTTTTTTTTTTTTTTTTTTTTTTTTTTTTTTTTTTTTTTTTTTTTTTTTTTTGTCTTTTTGAGACAGGGTCCTGTTATGCAGTTCAGGCTGGCCTTGAGCTCACTTTTGTAGCCCAGGCTGGTCTCGAACTTGTACCAATCCTCCTGCCTCAGCCTCCCTAGTGCTGGGATTACAGGCGTGCGCCACCACGCCCGGCTACACATAGAGGTTTTGACTTAGTTTCCCTCCTTGAAATTCCTAGGATAGCCTCACATCCTGTAATGGGTCAACTGAATATTGAGCTGTAACTATGGAAAACTGTTAGGTTCCCTTCCTGCTACCTACCCTAAGGAATGTACTCTCACCCTCTTTTCAAGGCTGTTTAGTAAGGAGTAACTGAGTAACGTCTCCCTCCACTCCCTAATCTAAGTCCTGTAAACATACTTAGCTTGAGATGTATCTTGTAAAGACAGCCTACTCAACCAACCCCCACACGGCCCAGTCGCGCATGCCCTAAACTGTGGAAGACCCCTTAGTCATGTGACTTTCCTTTGAAAAGCTCCTTGCTTCCCGGGCTAGGGCTCAATCAGTCTTCTCCTACATGAGAAACAACTGGCGGCCCTGCTCTCAGTAAAAAGGCTCACTTTAAATTCTCATTTTTGGATTTTGGTGTGGCTTCTGTTTGAGAACCCATAACAATCCTTCCACTTCTCACTTTCTTTTGAGGTGTTGCCTTAGTTACTCTTCTCTCATTGCTGGCACATATACCCAGAACCCAAAATGAAAGGAGGAAAGGTTTATTTAGCTCACAGTTACTGAAGGGTTCAGTTCATACTGGGTCAGCTCCAAGGCAGACTGGCACATGGTAGCAGTCCATGGCAGCAGAGCAGCAACAGTTGCAGCAGACAGAGGCAACCGACCGAGCAGGGCAACTGAGAGCAACAGAGGGAGTCTTGTCTCGCTCTTAGGTTACAATGAGACTCTGCTCAGGCTATCCGCCTCAGGCCACACCCATAATCCCATCAGTACTAAAACACATAATCCCAGTGGAACACGAGTCAGTCTCTGACTCTAGAAGCCCCTGCCCTATGATTGCATGAGGCTTTCGGGGGACAACTGACACAAACCATAACAGGTGTGGTTAAGGGGGATCCCAGAAACTCACTCATGGGAGTGGACACAGATTCATGATGGGCCTGCAACAGAGTGTCACTTCTTTTTATTTTATTTTTTCTTGTTTCAGAACTTTTGTTTATTTATTTATTTTTATGGCCGGCTCAGCCTGCCCTGAGGGCAGGGCTGGCACAGCATGTGGTGCCGGGGATCGAACCACATTCCTGCAGCTGCCTAAGCTTTCCTAAGCAGGCGCTTTAGACCACTGAGCCAACCTGCTGGGGCCTGTCACTTCTTTATTTGTGTGTATTTTAGTACAGGGCCTCACTACACAGATCAGACTTGTAGTGATCCTCCTGTTTTCAGTCTCTCAGATGCTGGCACTGCAGGTATGAGCCACCATGCCCAGTCTCAATCACTGTCTCAGCACACCCCGGGGGTAGGACCAACACAGCAGGCCAGGGATCAAACCCCAACAACCGAACTCTGCCTGAGCAGGCACTTTAGTCCATGAAGCTATCTAGTGGCCCTCAGAGTATTACTTCTTTTTTTTTTCTTTCAGAGTATCACTTCTCAAGGACAAGATTCACACCTTCTTTCCTTTCTTCCTTTCTTCTTTCCTTCCTTCCTCCCTCTTTTCTTCCCTCCTTTTTTTTCCCCTTGAGCAAAGATTGACTGAGTACCTATTGTGTGCCAGCTCTGGCAGGCTAATGATCAAGACAAGCCAGATCCACTTCTCATAAAACCCACACTGCATTACACAAGAAATAAAAGAGAAAAAAAAAAAAAAGGGCCAGGGAGATAGCTCAGTAGAATAAGTGCTTGCCTGGCAAATGCAGGGTACTGAGTTCAATCTCCAGTACAAAAAAAAAAAAAGACTAAAAGCAAATGCAGAATAAAAAGGGTTGAGGATGTAATGTAGTGGTACAGTGCTTGCCTGGCACTCCATCTGCAGAGCTGTGGGTGGGAGTCCTCTCAAGCAGAAGGATAAGGCTCAGGCCTAAACAAGTTCCTGGGAAAGCGAGCCCTTGAAGTGGGATGCTAATCCAGCCCCTTACAACAGCGGTTCTCAACCTATGGGTCGCAACCTTGGTGGGGGTCAAACAAATACATAATGCATATCAGGTATTTACATCCCAAATCATAACTATAGCAAAATTACAGTTTTGAAGTAGCCACCAAAATTATTATTTGGCTTGGGGTTACCACAACATGAGGAACTGTATTGCAGGGTCATGGCATTAGAAAGGTTGAGAACCACTGCCTTCCAAGGTTCACCTTCCTTCCTCAGCTGTGTTGTGAAGAATCATGCAGGTTGTGCCTCTGTCCCTGTAGATGTGGTGACTGCTTCCTGGTGCCCTGCCTTGCTCCCCAGCTAGCTGGATTTCCCCCACTACTCCCCAGCTCCTCCCACCCACCTCCCACATCCCAGCCCTCTGGGCATCTGCCACTCTTCGCTCTTCGTGGTATCTGCGCCTCCCTGGCAGATGGAGGTCTCCCAGGCAGCAGCTGTCCTCCAGCATCACAGGCCTTTGCCTTGTGGGAGTAATGCTGAGGACGGCCCTCGGCTGCCAGGATATTCCCGCCCAGCTTCTAGGTTATTGTTGAGGTTCACTGAAATGATGAGTGCAAGCCTTTTGCATTAAGTACACCCTAAGAAAGCTCACCATCAGTTGGGGGACGGGGGCTCGTGAGAATGCCAGGAAACACAGACCCAACAGCCACCATGGGCAGCCTGCATACAGCCCGTCACAGCATTGGCATCTCCTGCCGCCAGATAAACAATTTCATCACCACTGCAGCATTTGGCACAGCTGAGAGCCACACCAGGCCTGCTTGCCTGCATGGACGTGTTCCATTCTGAAAGCCATAGCTCCCAGGCTGGGAGAGGGCTGGAGAGACACTCTCCCAGAAAGAGCTGAGAGCGGAGAGGGACAAGGTGCCCACGTGGTCATGAGGAAGCCACCTGACTTAGGGGTACCTCAATGTGCAGACCTAACACAGAGCAAGGAAATAACATTTATCTCTTGATGAAAATTGACAAATTATGACAAACCCATATGTGATGTATCCAAATTGTAGACATTCTACTTCCTATGGACTCTTAAAGGCTGTCTCAGGGGAAGCTGGAGTTATTTCCAAGCCCCCTACTACACTACGGCAGCAAAGAAAATCTATACGCTGCTGCAGCATCACATATCAAACATCATGAATGGTTTGGCAATTCACCAAAAAAAGAGAAACTAAAACCTGATTTTTTTTTTTCAGTACCAGAGATTGAACTCAAGGCCTTTGCACTGGGGACTATGTCCCCCAGTCTGGACACTGCCACCACCCTTGACTGCACAGTGATGCCCAGGTCACACATTGTGACCTCATGTGGACCAGGACACAGGAAACAGTAACCACTGTCATCTCATGTGTCCACTTCTGGGAAGCTCTGCAATCTCTCTCCTCATTACCCTTCTTGATGACTCTCAACAGCCTGACCACTGTTGTCCCTGGTCCCTGACTCTGACCACCAAACCCACTATTTTTCTGGAATGCAAACCAGTTCTGCTCCCCAGGCTCTTGCCTGGGCTGAAAACCAAGCCCAGCAGGCATCCATCGAGGTGAAGTGGTGAGGTGGTGCTGCATCTCTGTCTTTTAGTGTAGCGGAGTGCTGGCTGGTGGCCAACTTGTTCCCCCCAGCTGAACTGAGCTAGTGTGGTGCTGGGTATGGCAGGCCCATCTGAGGATGGCTCCAGCAGCATAGGAAGCAGACCTGGAGGAGCTGTTGAGAGGCTGGAAGGGAAGCTGCAGGAGCCGCTGGTTCTCCTGGGCTGTTCTGCTGGAGGACCTTGTCATGCTGGCTGTTCTGGAGGAGCTCAGAACTTTGTTGTTGCTGAGAATGGCAACGGCGCATTCTCAGGGAGCTCTGGTCCTCACCTCGAGCATTGCTTCCCGGCGCAGAGGGGAACGGGGTGCACTGCTCAGTCTCCTGCAGAAGCTTGTCACACTGGCTTTCCTGATGGGAACTCCACTTTCCTCATGGCTGCAGGAGCTCAAGACCTCGCTGTAGCTGAAGACAGCTATGGTGCTTTGGGAGTGCTCTGGTGCTTACCTTGAGCATTGCTCCCTCACTCCAGGGCAGAGCCCTCAGCCTGCTAGCACAGATCGTCATCCCGCTGGCACAGACTTCCTAGCTTCCACCACTGACATTTGGGCCTTCCCAGCACAGGTCCATGAAGTGGACCTTTGCATGAGACTTTGTTGTGGTTTTAGGTCTCCAGTTGGACTTGTAGGAAGAACTCTTATGGGCCCTAGGTCTTCAGATGGACTCATGCAGGATATTAGGGTCCAGGCCCTCAGCTGGAGTCTTTGGTCTTTAGTGTATAGACAGATTTCCTGCACTCCTTATATATAGTTCTTTGGGTCATTATAAAATAATCTTATAAAATGTGTTCCGTATGATATGGTTCCCCTCACAAAACCCCCAAACTATACCATGCAATGCCCTTGCTCGTCTGCATTTGACTGCCTGTGGCTCTCTGTTGTCCTTCCTGCCTTGCTCTGTAGCTGTGTCACCCATTTCTGCCTGGCACTCTCTCCTTGCCCAGACTCCGGCCCAGGCCAAACCACTTTGAAACAGCACCTGTAAGCAAGCACTCATGTCACTGCACTGGCATCATTCCTGCCCTCTGGTTCCTTGTTTGGAGGTCCAGGGAAGGAACCAGGGCCTTGCACATGTGAGGCAAGTGCTGCACATCCAAGCCACATCCCCAGCCCCAATTTGCACACTTTCATCAAACTCTCCAGCCTCGTGAGAGCCAGAATGCATCTTCTCATCTTCGTGTCTGCAGTAGACCACAAATCTAGGCAACGGCAAGCATGGCAGGTGAACTCATGGCTAACTTGGAATGCCCAGCTGAGCTGAGTCTGTGTGGTGCTGGGTGTGGAGAGCCCACCTGAGGGTGGCTGCCAGCAGCACGAAAGGAGAGCCGCAGGGGAAGACGGCGCACTGCGGATTCTCCTGGGGAAGCTTACTGCGCTGGCTTTTTTTTTTTTTTTTTTTGTCTTTTTGAGACAAGGTCTTGCTCTGCAGTTCAGGCTGGCCTTGAGCTCACTTTTGTAGCTCAGGCTGGTCTCAAACTCACACCAATCCTTCTGGATTTGTTGGGTATCCAGTGTGTGGATAGGTTTCCTGCACTCTTGCATTTAACTTTTTGGGTGAATATTATAAAATACTCCTATAAACTACACATCCTGTATCATCTTTTCCATTGTAAACCCTGACAATGAGTGAGATCAGCCACATGGAGCAATCACTAAGGTGCCCTGAGGCCAAGCCTGCTTTCCAGAATTTTGTGAACTTGGCTCTACCCCTGCCTAAATAATGATGCCATTTAAACACCACTGGCGCTGTCCCTGACTAAATAATGATTGCAGTATAAACCTTAGCCAGGCCAGTCCTCAGTTGCCCTTGGAGGAGAGGTGGCTGTCTCCCAAGGAGCACAAGGGGTCTCCCTGTGGCACAGTGCCCTGGGAGCCTGGCCTGTTGCCCTCCTCCACTGTACTGCACACCGGCAGGAGCCAGAACAGCCCAAGCCCACACTCTACCTCTGGGAGCTTCCAGGAGCTGAGGAGCCATGGTTTGGTGCCAGCTGGGAGTGACAGACATGGTCGCTACAGGGTGCACCTTGCAGAGTACCTGCGGAGTGGTAATAGCCTTAGGAACCAAGGAAAGACTAAGGCCCCCATTTTTGCTTGGCTTTTGATAAAGAATTGTAATGCAGGTACACAGAAAAATCTATCATCTTTCATTCTTTTTTCTTTTTTGGCTTTTTGAGACAGATTCTTGCTATGTAGTCTAAGCTAGCTGTAAACTTACTGTGTAGCTCAAGCTGGCCTTAAATTTTCAGTGATTCTTCTGCCTCAGCCTACTGAGTTCTGGAGTTGCAAGCATATGCTACCATGTCCAGCCACTTTAACTTTCTGAAAAACTGGTTTCCACAATAGCTGGACCTGTTGCCATCCCTATTGGTGATACTCAACATTACCAGTCTCTCTGCCCTGGAAAAAAAAAAAAATTGCCGGTGCCTCCACCTCTGGGCCATTTGTCTTCCATTTGTCAGTAGCCACCATCTTCCTGGGTTGCACAGTTTGTCCCTTTCTCTGGCCACTAACAACAGCAACATTTTCCATGGGATTATTGGCCGTCTGTGTGTCTTCTTTGGAAAACTAGCTATTCCAGGCCCATTTTTCCCTCTGGGTTGTTTCTTGGTTTTGTTGATGACATTTAATTCCCTGTAGATTTTGGCTATTGATCCTTGGACCTTTGATTCGTTAGTTTCCTTACATTACTTCTTTTTTATCTTTTAGAGACAGGTCTTGCTATGCAGTTCAGGCTGTCCTTGAGCCCACTTTGTAGTCCAGGCTGGTCTCAAACTCGTAATAATCCTCCTGCCTCAGCCTCCTGAGTGCTAGGATTACAGGTATATGCCACCACTCCCGGCCTTGCATTACTTTTTTGAGACAGTGATCATTTTCTCTTTTTACAGTTTTTATTTTTATCAGTGCCTGCATTCGTGACCACATTCCCGGTGGGGAGTTGCTGCCTGCATACAACATAACTTCAACTTCCCACTTGCCAAAGCTCCACCTCTCTGCTTCCCAGTAACACAATTCTCTAAACCTCACCAGAAGAAAGCAGTGACATAGTAATGACAGCTACATGGGCCATACCCACCTTCGGCTACTGTGGCTGCCAGCTGGGAGTTGTGCTTCCACCCTGTTGGCACCTGGGGTGGGCAGCCCAGGGGTGGGCAGCCACAGGTGCCATGATTGAGAGCCACAAGGTTGCCTGTGGGGGGGGTAAACAACCTTAGGTCCCGCCCCAATAGGCCTCCCTAGGGCTTCCCTGCAGGGGACGGGGGCGCCAACCTGGGGGAGTCGCCCTGCCAGCTCCACCTTACCCCAACTCACTCATAGTCCAGATCCACGCAGAGCTGCTGTAGACCAGGTGTTCATGTGCTTGCTTGCTTGTTTTTTTGTCTTTTCGAGACAGGGTCTCGCTATGCAGTTCAGGCTGGCCCTGAGCTCACTGTTGTAGCCCAGGCTGGTCTCAAGCTCACACTGATCCTCCGACCTCAGCCTCTGAAGTGCTGGGATTACAGGAGTCATCTGCCTTCACTAAGCCCTCCTCACTGAGGATGACCCTGGAGGTGGGGACCAGACCGAGGATATCCTCAGAGCACATCTGTCGGGAGGGTTGCAGAACACGTTGTGCAAGCTCAGTCTTGGACGGTGCTGCAGGGTGAGGCCCCCATGAGCCTGGGACTCTTCTGGGTCACCCGTCCGTGCCTTCTGTTTTTCAGCTGCCACAGGAGGTCATAGTATGATCTGCTAAATGGTGACGATCTGACGAGAGACAGTTCTCAGAATGTGCTTAGACCAGGGGTAGTGATGAGCATGGGCTTAATAAGTGTGAGCCATTTTTTTTTTTTTTAATGTATTTAGTGCAGGGTCTACAGGGTCTCACTACACTGATTGGACTCCTAGTGACCTTTCCTGTTTTCAGCCTCCCAAGTGCTGGGATTACAGGCTTGCGCCACCACGCCCCGTCTCATTCACCTCTCAGCTTGCCCCAGGGGCGGGGCCAGCACAGCCGCTAGAGTGTGAGCTATTCTTGCCCTCCAGAGACTGGAACAGCCCTAGCACAGCCCCTCCTGCTGTTGCCAGCGGTGTCCTCTCCTGGGGGAGTGTGCTGCCACACAAATCCAGGTGTCCTGTAACACTAGAAACTGAGTCACAGTGCCAGATACATCGCCAAAGAGGGTGTTCTGGAGGAGGGGGCTCCCTCAGACACACCCACCCCCCACCCCACCCACCCACCCCCATGGGGACCATCCGGACTGCGATTGCTCCATCCATCAGCTCCTGAAATCTCTCCCTGGAGAGTTTGTGTGTTTAAGGTGGTAGATGGCCAGTTATGACAGCGGTGGCCCAGGCGCAGAGCCAGTTGATGGGCCCAGGAGGAGATGTGCTACAGGCATGCGGCTCCAGCCAGTCACCAGGACAGGACAGCTACAAGGCTGGTGCAGTGTTGCTGTGATGGGCAGCCCGGAGCCCAGCTCCTCCACTACACTGCACAGACACGTTATGTCACCTCTCCGGAAGCCAATTTTTACAGTCCCTCAAGAAGAGATAACATGGTAATGTTATCTGCTTCGTGCTATTTTAAGAGAATTGTAGCATTAATATATGCATGGGTCTAAGGACAATTCTTTTTCATGTTTTTAGGGGAGAACAAGATTTTCCTATGCAGTTCAGGCTAGCCTTGAACTCACTATGTAACCCAGGTTGACTTCAACTTAAAACAATCCTGCCTCTGCCTTTCAAGAACTGGAATTCCAGGTGTAGGCCACGATACCTGACTTAGAATAATTCTTGCCATGTAGCAAACACTGTCTTACAACAAAGTATGTCAGAGCTGGGCAAGAATCCCAGGCACACAGGGCATGGTAGCACATAGCTGGAATCCCAGCACTCAGGAGACTGAGGCAGGAGGAATGCTTCAAGTTCAAGGTCAACCTAAACTACATAGCAAGTCCTTATCTTGCCACCCTGGACAATATATTGAGACACCATCTCCAAGGACAAAGGTCCAGGAATGTAGCTCAATGACAAGGTGCTTATCTAGGGTACACCACAAAACAATAAAATAAAACAAAAATGTAGCCTTCTGGGCTCCCCCACCAATAGGCACCAGGCATGGAGGAGCAAAGTGACTATCAGGGAGAGACAGATGGTCAGGGTGACCTCAAATCTGCTGCAAAGCCACTGTGTGGTAAGGGAGGAGATAGTCTTGGGGATGGAAGGGTGCCACATTATCAGCTGAGCCACCCGTGGCCAGGCCCTGAGACTGAGGGCAGGGCGTGAGCACCTTGCGAGGGACCCGCTCAGAACTGGATGACTAACGCACCACCAGCATCATTCTTCTTCCCTTTAGCTCAGAGACACAGCACAGGAAAGTAGAACCCACCTGGTCCTCCACACCCCTCCGAATCGCAGGCTCCAAATGCCTTCCTGCTGGCAGCGGGGCAGCAACCCCCCAACCCCGCACTTCCTGGCACCCACTCCTGTCACGCTCACAGGAGGCCACGACTCACTGTGGAGCCCGAGGGCTGTCACTGCGTGTGAGCGCATTCTCCCCTCCCTGCAGCCTGGCTGCCTGTCACAGCACTGGCGTCCCTGCCCTTCGGGCGCCAGGCCAGGCTTGAGGTGGAGCAGCACGCGAAGCTGGGAATGAGCTATTCTTAGCCACAGAGCAGGTCTGGGCCCCCCAGCTGCTCCTCTGCATCCCCACCCGCCGCCCTCCCAGGCGCTGATTTTAGGAGCAGGGTGATTACTAACTACTGAAACCAGGTGGAGCACAGATACGTTACCATTACACGCCACAGTGACAAAGTATTCTGGTAGTGCAAAGCAGAGGGTGGCATGCGCATTCCACCAGAGCGTTTGTACTGGGGTGGCAACAGGAGGGGCCCCAGGAGGGGAATGGCAGGGCAGAGCCAGAGGTGGTACCGAGCTGGGGAAGAAGGCTCAGGACCCAGGAGAGGAGGGGCAGCCAGCACCGGCTCCCCAAGTCCTCAGTGAGCAAGGCCAAGGAGACAGGAGCCACGCTGGGGACATGCCGGGATCTGGCTTTGGCAGCAAGAGATTCAGTCTCTGAATGGCGCACTACACTGCTCTTGCAAAGCAAAACCAGCACCCAGAAAGCAAGGCCCCTGCAGTGCGGCGCCGCTCTACCCAGGCAGATCACAGGAATCGTTACGACAGCAAGGGCACACACCCCCTGACCTTTTCCAAGGCTGGAATGAGCTCCGCTTGGATTCCAGGCAGAAACTAAACAAAGAGATCTTCAGGCCCCGTGGCTCAGAAGAAAATAGCCCTTATCGCCTCAATCCTTGTCCAGCTGCATGAATACCAAATGAAGGCCCCACACTGCCCACGCTTATCTCCTAGCCCAGTGGAAAGCAAAGGCAGCCCGCTCCAGCCGCTCCGCACCGGCTCTGGAGAAGGCAGATCTCCTGCCCGAGAACCAGCTGCCGCTGGCCCAGAACCCAAGATTTCACACACACACACACACACACACACACACACCCCAGGAAGGACCAAGTTCCACCCTCCAAACTCCATACAAGCGGATAAAGTGTGTCTGAGTCACACTCCCTATGCTGCATTCCCTGCTACACACTGGAGAAAAATGAAAGAACTAAGAAAAAGCAAAGGTGTGTGTTAGTACCACATGCACCAGGTTGGGCTCGGGCCTTGCACGTGAGAAGTATATACTGTGCCACTGAGTCACACCTCCCTTGGTGGTACTGTTCAGCCAGGCTGGAGGCTATGGTGACACCATTCTGAGTATACCTGGTCCCATATAAACTGGGCTGGAATTACACATGCACGCGCGCATACAGATTAACCTTGAAAACCCTCATGACCCTTGTCCACACTGGCCTTCCAAAGAGAGTCTTTACGAGCCTCTCTGGTGTTGGTCTTCCTGCCTTTCTTCTTCTGTTCCTTTACCTTTCCTTGTTCCCTCTTCTGTGCTCTGTGGGGACATTTCTGAGGGAAGCAAAGCTGAGCTGGAAGGACTCAGATGGCTCACATCAAACTGCAAGTGAGACTGATCTCTGAGGACTGGCACGCTGAGCAGAGAGATACCAGGAGGTGCCAGAGCTCCCAGGCAGGGACCCCAAGTTCTCAAGTCTGCAGCCAAGGACCCAAGGAGACAGCAGGCACAGCCACCAGCCACCCAGCAGTCTCAAGAGCTCAGGACACAGCCACTGGGCCGCAACCTCAGTTCTGTCCCTGCTTCTGGCCCTGGGCCAGAGCAACTAGAGCTCTCTGGATCAGGTCCAGCAGATGTGGTCACAGGCTGCTGCACAACCCACTTCTGACCCAAAGAGGACAGCCTGCCGAGCCGAGGGCATGGAGACAGCCTGGCCCACCTGCAGAGTCGTATGTCACTCATACAGGGCTGTTTGGTGTCTAGCTCCATTGAAGGGGAGGCCTGAGAAATCCTGCAGCACCAGCTTTGGAATTAGAGCTCTGGGATAGAACAGAGAAACACACACACACACACACACACACACACACACACACACACACACACACACACACCCCTGCCCAAGAAAACAAAATCTCTTACCTTATATACTTCAGTTTGGAAGGATTCTCAAACACTTTTTGAGGGGAGCAAAGAACCCCACTAATACCCTTCTCTCTCCACTCCTCCTCTGGAGGGTTTTCATCTTTCCCCGCTTACCCCTCAGCCACATACATGGTCCTGACCGAGGAAGCCCAGCATCCTGTGAGATTTCATCCTAGAGGAGACATGGGGATGGAGCAGATGGCAGAGGTGACCCCAGTTAGCACAACCCCATGTCTATGACACAAGGATTGTGCCACCGAGTATGCCAGCTATATGGCCATCTCACAGCCCATGGCACAGGACTGTGACCCCAGGGGAATCAGGAGGTCCCCACAGCACAGAGCCACAGCTTGCTCCAGCCCTACTCTACCAGCCTGGACCCCAGGCAAACTCCCAGCTCCCACTCCATAACCTGGAGATGACGGTGGTCCTGAGAGTTTCTGTGAAGACGGAAATGGACACACAGCACTCAGCATAGAGCCACACACACTGTGAACTACGATGCATGTGGATTTGCACTCATGGCACCGGCACCCAGCAGGGAGCCACAGAGCCAGGGGAGGCTCTGGGGTGGCCATGGGGTCCTGATCTACAGGCCTTCATCCCTTTCCTGCCACCTAGACATAGCCCTGGGATGAGGTCCTACCTAAGACAGGCAGCCACAGCCTGTACATCCCTGCTGTCCCTGAGTGGCCAGTGTGCAAAGCACATCAGGCTCTGAGAACATTCAAGGACGCTGCACCTTGGCTCCAGGCCCAGGGTCCTGCCAGGCCCTGTGCCGGGCGCCATCTCTCTCTGCAGCCAGGCTGTCCTCCCCTGAAGTCAATGAGCTCTTTCTTCAGCCCAGCCATGTATCAGCAACATGACACAGGCTGGGCCCATGGCTCCACTCAGGGAACAGAGGAGCCCAGGCACCACCACTGGCTGCTTCTCACCTAGCCAGTCCCTCGCCTGGCAACCACCCCCAGCCCTCCCGGCTGAATCTCCTGGGCTGGGCATAGTGGGCCCAGAATCCAGGCATCCCTGCCTAGCCTGAGTCTCTCCAGAACCTGCTTTCTATAACTGCTTGTGCGCAGCCTAAACCTAGGTCTGGCATTAGCAGGACACCCACAGTCCAGGGATGGGTGTAAACAGGGCTCCTTTCATTCTGAAAAGTGTTCTGGGGCGGGCGGTGGAGTCTACAGTTGGTTCCGTTAAAAGGCACACAATAGTCAGGCATTGTGGCACACAACGACTACCATCCCAGCACTTAGGAGGCTGAGGCAGGAGGATCACAGTGAGTTCAACATCAGCCTGGGCTACATATCAACAGAAAAAGAGTCACCATTAAAAGTTTGCCTAGACCATGTGCATATAATTTATTTTTTTTTATGTGCATATAATTTATAATTCATGTTTAATGACTTCTTTCACTCTAAGATGCTCTGAAATTACAATCTACCATTGTCTTAGTTACTTTTTGCTCGTTGCTGGGACAAATACCCGACACTCAAGATGAAGGAAGGAAAGGCTTATTTAGCTCACAGTTACTGGAGGTTTCAGTCCATATTCGGCTGGCCCAAGGCTGAGTGGAGCAGGGTGGAGAGCATCCAGTTCATGGCAGTGGAACAGCAGCAAAATGGTGACAGAGGCAGCCAACCAACCAGGGCAGCAGAGAGCAACAACAGCTCGAGTCTGTCTCTCTCTCTTTATATTATATTCAGGCTCTCTGCCTTAGCCCCCGCCTTAGGCTACACCCATAATCCCAGAAATACTAAAACCCATAATCCCAGGGATCATGGATCAGGTCTCAAACTCTAGAAGTCCCCACCCAATGACTACATGAGGCTTTGGGGGGACAACTAGACATAAACCATAACAACCATATAGGCAACCGGGTTTTGTTGGGAGAATTTATAACCAAGTTTGTGCATGTGTGCTTCAGGCCAAGGCTACACCCTTGAAGCCAAGGCTATACCACCCAGCTACACCCCAGTTCTTTTTTGAATCTTTAAGACAGGGCCTCACTAGGTTGTCCAGGCTTGCCTGGAACTGGTAGTGATGTTCTTGCCTCAGTATCCCAAGTGTTGGTTGGGCCCATAGGTGTACACAACACCCAGCCTAACTTTTGTGTATATAGACTGCCAAAATAATTTAAAGGGCTGGCCAGATAGCTCAGCACACTAAACACCTGCTTAGGCAAGTGTAGGGACCAGGCTCCGATCCCCTACACAATGTGATGCACCAGCCCTGCCCCTGGGCACACTGAGTTGGCCACTAAGACACAGCATGGTGGTGCATACCTATGATCCCAGGGCTAGGAGGCTGAAAACAGGAGGATCATTAGAAGTCCAGGCTGCATAGTGAGGCCCCGTACCAAATACATTACAAAGAAAAGAAAGAAAAAGCAGTCGGGCGTGGTGGTTGCACATCTGTAATCCCAGCACTTGGGAGGCTGAGACAGGAGGACTGCTGCAAGTTCGAGACCAGCCTGGGTCACAAAAGTGAGCTCAGGGCCAGCCTGAACTGCATCGCAATACCCTGTCTCAAAAAGACAAAAAAAAAAAAAAAAAAAAAAAAAAAAAAAAAAAAAAAAAAAAAAAAAAAAAAAAAAGCAAATACAGAAAAATGAATACACAGCTGATACATCTCATGTAGAAAAGCAAAACTAGATAAAGTACCCAAGCAACAATAAACAAGCGCACAAGATGCTAAGAAGAGGGATCAGGGTTAGCCGTTCTTCCCAGATGGGCTCTGGCTTTAGCTTCTTCTCTGGGCCTGCACAGCCCATCAGTCAGAGCCTTTCAAGCCCCCAGGGCACAAGACAGGAGTCTGAGCTCCGCTGAAGAGTAAGGGACTTGTCTTCCTGGTGACTGCCTGGAACTTCTAAGAGCTTCGTCTCTGGGAGGAATCAACAGGGACAAATGCCTTTTTTTTTTTTGGTAGGACCAGGGTTCGAACTCACGAAGTTGCACTTGCCCAGCAGGCACTTGTGCCTCGGAGCTATCTCCCCAGCCCCTGACAAATGCCTTTTGAAGAGACGTTTTCAGATTTGTTTGGCTCTCTGGCTGCTCGTGATGTCACCTGAAACATCATGGAACTGAGAACCACGTGACTGTGCTAACCTCACGTCATGCCAAGTATGAGAATACCGATAAAGGACTCAAACTTATTTTTGACTTAGATTCCTCAAGTCTTACAAATCTCACCCAGGCAAGGTGGTACAGGCCTGTAATCCCAGCATTCAGGAGGCTGAGGCAGGAGGATCATTAGGAGCTCGAGGCCACCCTGCCCTATAAAGTGAGCTCAAAGTCATCCTAACCTCCACAGTGAAATACTGTCTCAAAAAGATTAAAAAAAAGAAAATCCCCAATCCAGGGAAGAGCATGCAAGGATAAATGAGATGTGACTAGCACATGCTGGTGTACAGGTAGGATTAAGCACGGCGTAGCAGCAGGACAGACTTCAGTGTTCCTGTCATCACAGCCTTTGACAGCAGTGATAGGTGCTGGCACTGCCGTGTCATCACTCTCTGGGTGGCTCAAGGAGACCCCAGCTGATGTGCTTGGAGAGGAAGCAGGTAGTGTCCTGTGGCTCAGGCTTGCTCTCCTTTTTCAGGGTGAACTAAGGGAGAAACCACATGACCCGGACAGTGCTGGAGGAAGAGGTAGTGATTTGGCAAATTCACCTAGGCTATGGGGACCTAGCCTAGCACTGACAGGCTCTGGGACATAAGCCTAGCATGGCTAAGTGGAGTGCACAGGCCCTGCTCCTGGTTGGGGGTGAGACCTCGAACCTCAGCCTACTCCCCAGATATCCCTGGAGTTTTTCATGAAGGCCAGAACTGTTTTGCACAGACTTAGAAACAGATCTCTTCTAGGGCAAACTCCAGGCTCCCACCTTGTGGTCCTAACCCATTCATAAAAATTGAAGAGGGCCAGGCGTGGTGGCGCATGCCTATAATTCCAGCACTCAGGAGGCTGAGGCAGGAGGATCAGTGCGAGTTAGAGACCAGCCTGGGCTACAAAAGTGAGCTCAAGTCCAGCCTGAACTGCATAGCGAGACCCTGTCTCAAAAAAGACAAAAAAAAAAAAAAAAAAAAAATTGAAGAGGAAGCCACTGCTGCCTCTGACAACTGCAAAGTCTTTCAGCAGATTTTCTGGAAAGGGATGATAGACTTACCCAGCTCTCAGCTTATCCACTTGGCAAATGATTACCATTCTTTCTTGTCACTGTCTTTAATATTCTTCTAGGTAAAGCTGATGTCTGTGTAAGCAGACGGAAGCCTGGTGTCTGAGTTCCATTTTCACTAGTACTCACCTGTGAAATTTGTGGGGAGTTTCTTTGTTCATAAAATGTGAAATAAAAATAAATAAATAAACAAACAAACAAATAAATAAATAAAAGCTGGGCATGGTGGCACACGCCTGTAATCCCAGCACTTGGGAGACTGAGGCAGGAGGATCATTGCGAGTTCGAGACCAGCCTGGGTCACAAAAGTGAGCTCAAGGCCAGCCTGAACTGCACAGTGAGACCCTGTCTCAAAAAGACAAAAAAATTTTAAAAATTAAAATTAAAAAATAAATTAATAAATAAATAAAATGTGAAAGAAGTCAGGCAAAATAGTGCATGTCATAATCCCAGCATTTGGGACGCAGAGGCAGGAGGACCGCTGTGAGTTTGAGGCCAGCCTGGACAACTGTAATGAGACCATCTCAAAGCAAGCAAACCAGAAGGAGAAATGGCTCACTGAAGCCAGCTCTGGGAGACAGCAGGCCTGTCTGCCTCAGACACCGTCCCTGCGCAGGCCTTCTGTCCTTGGGAGCAGAGCTAGGCATGGTAGGCATGGCTGTGATCCCATCACTCGGGAGGCCGAGGGAGGAACACTGCTGCAAATGTGAGGCCTGCCTTGAACTATGAGTTCAAGGCCATCCTGCACTCCATAGCAAGACTTGTTTTTTTTTTAAAAAAAAAAACAAGAAAAGAAAAGAGAGCTCTCAATTTTGGAGCCACAGTATGGTCTTGCTTAGGGATCCTTCTAAGAATGGGAGAATTAGCTGAGAGATAAGGGAAGGGCAGAGAGAGGACTTGGGGGGAAATGGCAGAGTCCGAAGCATGGGGCAGAACTGGAATTGCAGCTGGGCTGTTTAGTAGCTGTATGAGCTTGGCCTTGCCTGCTGCAGCCATCCCAAGGAGGGGCACGCGGTGCCAGGTGCAGCGCATCCAGGGCATAGCCCCCAGCCAGGGTTCTGGGCTCGGCAAGCAGGAGGTCCTGCGCTCCCCACCCTTCTGAGAAATTACTTCCCAGGGCAGCTGCTGGCAGCTAGAGATTCAGTTTAGGAACCACAGTACCCATTCCAAAGAACAATGACCCAGGACTGGGGAGATAGCTCAGCAGCATAAGCACCATCCTGGCAAGTTCAAGGTCCATGGTTGATTGCTACCAAAAAACAAATATGAACAAACAAAAAAGAATGACCCAGACCAGTTCAGCCCTGAAGCAGTCTTGACATATACTAACACAGTGTCCTTCCCTTCCTATCCATTCACTTTCTCAGAATAACAAACCCTCTTCTTAGTAATTAGGAACAAAATACACATGAATTACCCTGGGTTTTGGTTGTTGTCATGCTGGTTTTGGGTGCTGAGCTTGGTTCTACCACCAAGCAACTCCTCCACCCATAAAGCACCCTACTTTAATATGGACAGTTCTTTCCCACTTTCATGACTAAAACTTATTTTTTAAAATTTTTTTAACAGCATATAAAGTTTTTTATTGTTACATGAAAAGATAACACTCTACAATTCAATAATCATGACTAAAATTTAAAATTCATAAAAAATTCAATTACTTCCTTTCAAATTAAAAATAGAAAAAAGAAGTTTTGTTTTGTTTTTTTCTGTAATACACTACTGATTTTCCTGGGAGGAGGAGGACTTGGTAAAGTAGCCAATGACTAAAAACATCTAAATGTAAGCATAGATAAGTGAACAGTTATAAAGAAATGCAACTTCTTCATATGTTTTTGTTGTTGTTGTTTTTTCAGAACCAGGGATGAACTCAGGACCTTGCACTAGCCAGGCAGGCACTTGCGGCCCTGAGCTATCTGTGAAGTCATTGCTCAGAAGACTGAGGAGGTGAGGAGGGTCTCAGAGAGTTCAAGGTCAGCTTGGGTCTCATAGCAAGGCCTTGCCTCAGAGAGAGAGAGGTGGGGGCAGGGGAGAGAGAGAGAGAGTTATGGCAAATAAAAGCAATGAACAAGATCAGGATTTGGAGGCAGATTTATTTAACATCAGACAGCCACTGTCAGGGAATCAATTGTTTCTCAAAATGCCAGGCCCTGGTCTAGGGCTTATATGGGATCAGTAAGCAGGAACTACAGAGGCAGAATGGCTTGTGGACGATTGGGGATTGACTTATACAACATGAATCACACTGACCAGCTATTTCTTGTATGTATGTACATATGTATGTATGTATGTATGTATGCATGGATGCATGTATGTATTTTTTTGGTACAGGGTCTTGCGATGCAGCACAGACTCGTGATGACCCTCCTGTCTTGCCTCCCCAGTACTGGAATTACAGGTGTGTATCACCACACCTTGTTTCAGTAGCTGGCACAGCATGGGGTGCCAGGGATCAAACCCAGGTCTTTGCACTTACTAGGCAGGTGATTAAACCACCAAGCTGTCTGCCCCAGCCCCATGACCACCTATTTCTAAGAGACAGGAGCAACAGGATCTGGAACAGGTACAGTTACCTGGGCAACTAAGAAACTGAGGTGTACTGGCTGTGTTGTAGGCAGCTAAATTAGATAGAAATATTATAGGCAGTCAGACAGGGCCAGGCCCTCAAGGACAACAAGGAAGACAAGGTGACTTTCCAGACACTCCTCCGCCATGGGCCAAATCTCAAGACAAACTAAATAGAAGCAACTACATACTTCCTTAAGGGTGGGCATCAGGGATTGATACGCTAAATAAGTATCAATCACCTCAAAAGACCCTGGAAAGAGTCAGGAGCCCAAGCTCAGCAGGTGGTGTCCTTGCCTGCTTGCTACGTGACTTGCCTTCCCATTGGATCTCGATGTTAATCAATTTTACCTGAGCAGTGGTGCTTGTAATCTCATTGGTTGACCACAGTTTTATCCCACCTCAGACCCACCTAAGTGAGTTCCCACATCTTCTCTATAGAAGTCCCTGGAAGAGACAGCTTCCCGGGGACACCCACTCCAGACTCCCCTCCTGTCCCTCTCTTGGACAGGAGCTTTCTTTCCCCTAATAAATATGTTCTGCTCATTACCTCCATTTGTTCCTAAAATTCATTCTTCGGTTTTAGAGAACACGAACTCATCCCAGGTACTTTCACGTTGGGGATCGGTTTTCCCTATATCATTTGGAGGTTCCCTATTGGAGTTTTTCCTTCCTGTACCAGCTGGAGAGGGCATTTTCTGTTACCAAATAGAAAGGAGGAGGGAGGCAGAGGAGGGAGGGAAGGAGAAAAAAGAGATGATGCCAAACTCTTTTTTAAAAATTATACCAGGCCGGTGAGATAGCTCAGTGGTCTAAAGCACTTGCTTAGGCAAACTTAGGCAACCATGGGGACCATGGTTTGATCCCTGGTACCACATGCTGCACTAGCCCCACTTCCAGGGCAGGCTGAGCCAGCCATAACATAAAGAAAGAAGGAAAGAAAGAAAGAGAGAAAGAAAGAAAGAAAGAAAGAAAGAAAGAAAGAAAGAAAGTTAAAAATAAATAAATAAATAATTTTAAAAAATTATGATACCATATGTAGTGCATAGCACTGACTATGGTTCAGATCTCTGTCCAGCTCAGTCTAGCTAAGGGACGACAGCACCAAAGGCTGTGGTCAACCCTCTGCACACACCAGGCACAGACAGCCCATGTGCTGTGTCAGCAGCCTGGCATCTCCTCAGAGAAGCTGAATATCTCATTCCCAAAGTGCAGACAATGATGGTGACCACGTCTGACAAGAATTAAAGGTGGCAAAAAGCACGGGTCAAGACTTGGGGAAACTGGAAGCAGGGCAAAGTCACCTGTCAGGCTAAGAAAGCCCCAATTTGATCTTTGACACTGTTCATTTCTGTCACAGACATGCCTTGCGAGTGACAGCTATCCACAGAGACAGCAGGGCCAAGAGACTGGAAGTTCCAGGAAAGAGGGGTCAGCAGCTTCATGTGCTGAGAGGCAGGTCTGACACTCGCAACTGTCACTCTGATGCACATTCCCAGACACCTGATATCACACATCCCGGTACTGTCCTGGTCTTGTTACCTCCAAGTTTGGGGATAGAGGTCACTTTGGGGCCACCACAGGCAGCTCTGCTGGTGTCACTCATAGACAGACAGGCTGTGTGTCCAGTGGGGCAGAGGTGTGTAGACAACGTCCTCACTGCATAGCTAACTCCCTGTGTGACACGGGTGCTGCCCTACAGTGAGGAGAGACCTTACCATCTCAGCACCTTTCTGAGCAGCCTCTCCTGTGGCAGAAAAAAATGTCCTTGCCACTTGTCACCTGTAGCTTCCAAGGTCCAGGGCAGAGGGATGCGCAGCTTCCCTCCTCTGGGGTGCAGGAGTTCAAGGGTTGCTCCTCTCGCTGGCCTGAAGATGCAGGTTAGTCCTTCCTCTGTGACACCCTGATGCGCCTCACCTGCTCTCAGGCCATCCAGTGGCTCTGGCTTTTGGGTCCAGGTTGCTTGCCGACCCTGCATCCACTTTCAGCCTCGAGGTCTGGCAAGCCTGCTCGGTGTCCGCAGCAGCAAAGCTGTCACAGGGCCCACAAGCGAGCCATGAGTTCCACTACGGTCGCCAGGAGTGTCCTTCAGCACCCCCACCCCCACCACCTTGCTGTCACAACTCTGGAGGAAGTGCAGTAGGGTGGCTTTCCCAAAAGGCCTGGGGCAACCACGAGAGTCCTGCCAGTGGCCAGACAAATGACAGCTGCTACGGAGTCGCCTTGGCCACCAAGAGTGACAGTCACAATTCCTATGGCAAAGGGAGCTAGGGCAAGTAGATAGTGGCCCTCAACAGATCGCAGGGTACAGTAAGTAGCCTGGGAAAAATTCTCCCAAAGGAATAGGGAATGTTTTTTCCATTTCTTTCAGGAATTCCTCTTTTAAAGAGGAAAAAAAAACAAAAAACAAAAACAACCAGGAGTGGTGGTACACACCTGCGATCCCAGCACTCTTTTTTTTTTTTTGGTCTTTTTTGAGGCAGGGTCTCGATATGAAGTTCAGGCTGGCCTTGAGCTCACTTTTGTAGCCCAGGCTGGTCTCAAACTTGCACCAATCCTCCTGCCTCAGCCTCCCAAGTGCAGGAATTACAGGCGTGAGCCACCACTCCTGGCTCGATCCCAGCACTCTTGGGGGCTGAGGCAGGAGGATCCTAAGTTTTCCTAGCCTGAACAATTTAGGTTTAGCAAAACACTGTCTGAAAATAATAAAGGGCTATGGATGTAGCTCAGTGCAAAGGTCCTGAACTCCATGCCCAGTATTACAAACAAAAGGAATCCTGAAAGAACAGGTACTGTGTACCAAAGAGTTAAGTTGCCTAGCTATGTACGACTGGGATTTTTTTTCCTCTTAGTGAGGATGTAGGGATCAAACAGGTACCTTGTGCCTTTGAGGCTAGGGTCCTACGACTGGCTACAACATCCCCAGCCCTGACTTGGGGCCTTTAACTGCCCTTATAATGTAGGTGGTTGATCCTTTTGAATTAGATACAACAAGGCTGTCTTTGTGAAAAACAAGTCATTTATGTTTCTTCTTCCTATGTTCATAGAAAATTAATATTTTATAGTTTTATTGCATTAATTTTCTTTTAGTTACAAAGGCAAATTTAGATTGAGACATATAATGAGAATTTACAAAACTTCAAATGAAAAGACAAATATTAAAAGTCTCTTTAAGCTGGGTTGTAGGGGTGCAAGTCTGTTATCCCAACATGTGAGAGACTGAGGCAGAAGGATTGCTATAAATTCAAGACAAGACAGGGTTACAGAGTTCAAGGCCAACCTGAACTGTATATTGAGACCCTGTTTCTAAAAGGTCTCATCAGTGCACGCCTATAATCCCAGCACTTGGGAGGCTGAGGCAAGAGGATCACTGACATTTGAGATCAGCCTGGGCTACAATGTCAGCTCAAGGTAAGCCTGAACTGCATAGTGAGACCCTGTCTCAAAAAGACCAAAAATAAAATAAAATAGGTCTCATCAAATAAAATGTAGCTTCTAATTATCTTCATGAACAAATATTTCAGAAGCAGAATTAGTCCTGTGACAGAACACAGGTTAGGTTATTTGTTAAGGAGTATAGATAGAACAAGCCAGAACTCAAACTAGAAAGACTAGGCTTGAAGCTCTGATTTCTTTTGTTCTTTTTTTTTTTTTTTTTTTTTTTTTTTTTTTTTTTTTTTTTTTTGTGGGACTGGGGTTCAAACTCACGGCCTTGCACTTGCCAGGCAGGCACTTGTGCCACGGAGCTACCTCCCCAGCCCCTGAAGCTCTGATTTCTGAAGGCATTAGCCAAAACTTTCAGGCAACCTGCCAGGCAGTTGTTTTCAGATACAGAAATACAAACCTATCTTGTTATTTATTGTATTACTCAACAAACAATACACTTGTTATCAGCTAATGTCTGGCAGTAAAGTGAACATGAAATAAACTTCCAGGGTCTCCTCAGGTTCAGTGAGTATAGAATGACATCAGAGAGCAAAGCAGTGAGTCACCTCTGTCTCCCATCCTGATTGCAGCTGTACTGCTGATACATACTTAGCCAATGAACACAGATTAGCCCTCTGGCCTCTTAGCAGGTTTCTAAATCAGCGCCCTGAAATTAGCAGTGAGTAATCTGTTGTTTTGCAAAATAAGGAAAGACGTCATTGAACTGCTCAGGATCTGCTGCTTATCACAGACATCATCCAAGTGACCGAGGGGAGTTAAATGCTGACCCACATCAAATGACACACACGGCCACTAAAAAGGAATGACACCCCACCCCCACCCGCAGGCTCTGGACTCTGTTCTGGCCCTGTCAGTGCCCCTTGGGAGTTAGTTAACTGTGGATAAAGTGGCAGGCTCATGGAACGCTGTATGACCCTTTTGACTTGGGGGCCACATTTTGTCAAAAAATTAAACATGCCATTACAATTCAATTAGAGTCCTTCTTAGCTGGGGTTGAAACCAACCCAGGAATTACAACCCAGGGTTTTTACAACAAATACATATGCTCCTTATGCCTACTCAGTTCTGAGAGAACAGCGCCTAATCTGAACTTCGTACCTAGTACCTAGCACAATGAACTGGAAACATTTTACACATTTGTTTACAGTACTGGAAATTGAACCAGGGCCTTCTCACTAAGCTAAACCCATTTTCTCCCTCTGTGTCTGTCTTTCTGTCTGTCTCCCTCTCTCTTGTCTGTTTTCTTGAGACAGAGTTTCACTGCATGGTTCAGGCTAGCTTTGGGGTGATGGTCTAGCCTCAGTCTCCTGAATGCTGGGATTCCAGGTGGGCTCCTCCGTGTTAGGCTTTTTTTTTTTTTTTTTTTACTGAAAACAGAAAAGAGTGCCCCTTAGACCAGCGGTTCTCAACCTGTGGGTCGTGACCCTGGTGGGGATCAAACAACCAAAACACAGGGGTCACCTAAAGCCATCAGAAAATGTTATTTATTTGGAATTACAGTTTTTTTTAAATAATTTTTTATTTTTTATTTATTCTTTTTTAGAACCTTTGTTTATTCACTCATTTTTATGGCCAGCTCAGCCAGCCCCCGAGGGCAGGGCTGATGCAGCACGTGGTGCCAGGGATCGAACCACAGTCCCTGAAGCCACCCAAGCTTTCCCAAGCAGGTGCTTTAGACCACTGAGCCATACCCCCGGGCCCCTGGAATTACAGTTTTGAAGTAGCCACCAAAATTATTTTTGGTTTGGGGTCACCACAACATGAGGAACTGTATTGTGGGGTCACAGCATTAGAAAGGTTGAGAACCACTGCCTGAGACTGAGATTTCCACTTCTATTTACCTTGCTAGGTCTGGGTCTGACCTTCTGATCCTCCTGTTTCTGGCTTGGAGAATTCTGGGATGACAGGTGCACACTGTCAGCCATGCCTGGTTCATAGTATCAGGCATGAGCTGATGCTGACACCTTGATAAGTGAATCAGCTTTTTAGAAAGGTTACCAGTGCACACGAAGATGTGATAGACATCTGCACATTTTGTTTGTTTTTAGTGGAGCTGGGAACCAACCCAAGTCTTGTACATGCTAGGCAAGTACTATACCCTATGAGCCCCTGCTGTTTTCAGATTGTGAATTTTTTTTTTTTTTTTTTTTTTGTCTTTTTGAGACAGGGTCTCTCTATGCAGTTGAGGCTGGTCCTGAGCTCACTTTTGTAGCCCAGGCTGGTCTCGAACTCGCACCGATCCTCCTGCCTCAGCCTCCCGAGTGCTGGGATTACAGGCGTGAGCCACCACGCCCGGCTGTGAATGTTTTAAGTATTGAAACTTTTGATCTTATGCACAACCAGGAACCCTGGAAATTCACCTTAGCAGTAAAAATTCTTCAGCTATCATCCGTTTCTGCCATGGAAGTCTATGCTGCACTGCCCCAACAGCACCACAGTGGGTAGGGATGGTTGATGAGCACAAAACCCTGGCTCAGTCTCTGGAGGCTTAGGAGTCCAGGACCTTGGGCAGGGTCCCCTGAGGACAATCTTGCTGGGTCAGCCCCTGGCAAAAGGGCAAAGGCAGGACAGAAAGAGGTGCAAGGGAGCCAGAGAGAGAGCGCTCAAAGGGCTGAGCTAAGCCTTTCATTGTTCCCAGTGCTGCCCTGCCACCCCCTTCTGCTTCTAACAGACAAACTGGGGGTCCAGTTGCCAACAGTTTCTGGAGGTCCCATTCACACCTTGGTGCCTTTTAGACTGGGATTTTCACTTTCATTTACCCCAAGCTCTTCTCCCTTGCCCATGCATGTAGGAGGCAGGTGACATTAGCTCCTATTATTTTTGAGTCTCTCATCAGTCACTTAATTCAATCTTTTATATTTATTGGCTGGAACTGGTTTTGAGTCCATGGACTCTGGACAATCTAAGGCTGAATGTTATTATATCGTTTTATCTCAGGCCTATTCCATATTTTCCCTGGCGCTACCTGTGCATGAGTAACCTCACTTGGCAAGATACCTCGAACTTCAAACCTCAAGCATAATTAAATATGCTGTTCTCATCAGATGATCACTGTTAGACCTAGGATGGTATCCGTTCCAAAGCAGAGCAATCTTCATGGTTCTACTTTGGTAAAAGCTAGTATCGTTCTTTAAATATGAATTCACAAACATCCAGTGCATGGATGTATATTTTTAATAATAAAGTTACCAATGGACAGTGGCGTCCCAGTGTAGGTGACATTAATTAGGGCCTGGTGCAGCACCCTCTTTTTTTTTTTAGATTTTTTATTTATTTCTCTTAAACCTCATTTATTTGTTTGTGTTATGGGGGCCCCCCGGGGGGGGGGGTGCGCAGCATGTGGTGCCAGGGATCAAGGAGCAGTTGCAGCATTGGCCTTAAGTTTCCTCTGCAGGCACTTTAGACCACTGAGCCATCTCGATGGCCTAGAACCCTCTCTTGAGGAGAGGCTCAGGTACTCCTCTCTCAAACCTCTACCACCTCCTGCTTTTCCTGCTCCACTGAACTTAAGGGAAAGGTCACACATAACTTTCTCAGGCCCTCAGCATTCTCTACAAACAACTCTGTTTGCTTCTTCAGTGTTCTCCCTGCCAAAACTTGTCTTTTCTCTTTCTACACCTGGGTTCTTTTTTCTAAAGAGAAAATTGTGTTGCAATCACTACCTCTCTCAGTGCCTGTGGGCTAACAATCTAAATTCTCATGTGCAACCGCAGCTTCCCAATGACTTGCCATTTGCCCAAGTCAGAAGCCCCTTTCCCTCTGTGAGGATGTGAAGACCCTGAGCACACTGCCACCATGGCACAGGCGCCCCGCTCCTTGCATGGCTCCACATCACACCACTATGAGTCTTCCACTGTTCTGGCTGCCGCCTTTGGTCTTTTCTGCCAGTGTCTCATCCTCCTGCCATTTCTCTAAGTCCTCTGTTGGATGTCCTTTTCAGTTCCCCTCAGCAATTTCAAGTCTGGAGGAAAGGCTCCTAAGCTGCAGAGAGCTATCAATTGCCCGATCTCCAGGAAACTTCACTGCATTTCATCAAGAACTCAAAACTTTTTTTTTTTTTTTAACTTTATGTTATGGCTGCTTCAGCCTGCCCTGGGAGTGGGGCTGGCACAACAAGTGGTGCTCAGGATCGAACCGTGGTCCCTGTGGTTGCCTAAGCTTGCCTATCTTGCTATTTATTGTATTACTCAACAAACAATACACTTGTTATCCGTGCTTTAAATGGTTGAGCTGTTTAACTGGCCCAAGAACTCAAAACTTCTTATGCTCAGAGCAGCTTCATTTTATTCCTGATGTCCTCCAATCATTTGACACCTTCTACTTCCCTTAAGATCTTACTATGCCTTTTCCCTACCTTCCACTCAGAAACTCTTAGTAAAACTTCTTTAAACTGTTGTCTGCTGTCAGGCGTGGTGGCTCACGCCTGTAATCCCAGCACTCGGGAGGCTGAGGCAGGAGGATTGGTGCGAGTTCGAGACCAGCCTGGGCTACAAAAGTGAGCTCAGGACCAGCCTCAACTGCATAGCGAGACCCTGTCTCAAAAAGACAAAAAAATAAATAAATAAATAAACTGTTGTCTGCCCTTTTCTGCTAAAACTCTCCAATCCCATCTACTGGTGCCAAATTAATCTTTTTAAAACTAACCTTTGTGTTTATCATGTACCTGCTCAAATGGCTCCGGGAAAAAGTTGACATTGCAATCCTTCTTTGTTTTGTTCCTGTTTTTTCAGTCAGAGTCTATGTGTACTTTGTAGCCCAGGCCTCAAACTGATGGCATTCCTACTTCAACTTCCATAGTTCTGGGATGAGAGGCCTGTGCTAAGAGGCAAGGCATGGTGCTGATCACATCTTGACCTACCTCTAACCTACCTTTTTATCTCCTCTGCCCATAGGATATAGCTGGAAAACTCACTCAGTTTTCTTAACCTGCTTGCTTCACTGCCTTCTCTCATCTTCACTGCCTTGCTGAAATATCTGCTCTAAAATCCCTTGTTCGGGCTGGGGAGATAGCTCCCTGGCATGGAATATTGCTTTATGCATACAACTACTTTCTCTTAGTTCAATGAGAAGAAATATTTGTACCAAGAGTGTTTAGAAAAGTTATCATGCCTGCATCTTGTACTCTCAACAACTTCTATGAAGACAACAATATGCATTGTATCAATTGTCTGTCCTAATGGGTTGAAACTGTCTCAATATTAGTAAAAGTAACAAAAATTTTAAAATGGAAGAGAAAGCCAACATGTATTAGAACAAAACATGGGTGGGGTCAAGACTAGAGTTCACAGCTCCTGCTATTTAATATTATATTCTGAGATACTTTATCCTTTCACTTCCTTTTTTGACAATGAATCAATCACAGCCCTGCTCTTAAGGTAGAGATGGAGGGAAGAATGAAGAGGAAAAATCGGGATGTAGGTCTCCAATAGCTAGTTCATTGTGCTCAGGAGGGTTAAATCTGGTCGCAAGCGCTGAGTTTAAAATGTGAAAAACTCCTAGGTCATCTTAGACTCACTCGTAAAAGCTAAAACGACCGTGAACGCGGGACGAGTGGGATTCGCTTTGCGTGTGGGTGATCTACACTCCCGCACTGACTGGTCCACCACGGGCAAGCACCCGCTCTCCGTGCCACCCAGTTTTAAAGAGCTGCAAGCCACGTCCTTTAGCAGGAATGTTCCCACAGCACCGCGCGGCGAGGTCCGCACGGCGAGGGCATCCTCAGCGGCCGCAGCCGGGAGCCCACCAGAGGTTCCAGCCCTGAGCCCTGTTACAACACGGAGAGGCCTACCGGGAGGCTAACGCCACACCGCAGAACCAGACACCACGCTCGATCACCCTCTACCCCGGGAGAGCGCGGGTAGCTGCACCTGCACCGGGATCGCCCTGCCCTCCAGCCCTGCGCGTA
This sequence comes from Myocastor coypus, assembly GCA_004027025.1. Taxonomy (NCBI): domain Eukaryota; kingdom Metazoa; phylum Chordata; class Mammalia; order Rodentia; family Myocastoridae; genus Myocastor; species Myocastor coypus. The sequence goes on from PVJA010010842.1 coordinate 42,749, forward strand.
GGCCTCTTTCCTCTTCCGCCCTTGTCTCCCCGGCGACGCAAGCCCCGCCCTCCCGCCCCGCGCGGCGCCCTGTGACGTTACCGTACCACGCCCCTTACCATAAAGACTGGCGTCGCTGGCACCGCCTTCCCACACTCTGGCTAGTCCGTAGGCTGCCGGTTTCCTTTCTGTGTCGTCGCAGCTCTGCCTCTTTTCCCTTCTCGCGCTGCCCCTCTGCAGTGTGACAAGGTCGAGTCTTCTCCCGCCCGCGCCTCTCTCTCTCTGATCCGCGCTGCCCCATTTCTCTCTGGCCGCCGCCGCCACTGCCGCTCAGCTGGTGTCGGTGCCGCGCTTTCCCCACGCCGTCCCCGCAGCCTATGGCCCAGGCCGCCTTGGGTATTTCTGCTCAAGGTAACCACATCCCTCTTTAAAAATTCCGCCGAAAAAGAGAAGACGCTTTACCCGACTCTTTGGGCCGTTATCTCACGTGAGTACCAGGATGGGGGGCGCGGGCAGCGGGGGCCCCCATGGCGGGGCCCCGAATATGGCGGACGCGGCGTGGGGGGCGGCGGGAGGGGGCCGGGGGCTCCTGCAAACCCCCCCCGCCCCTCCCGTGGTGCACTGCTACTTCCGGGAGGGTCCCGGGTCCGGCCAGCACGCCGGCGCCGCCCCGAGGGTTCCGGAGCGGGGTGTTGAATGCAGCGGGGCGGAGGCGCAGACCGCTACTGACAACGGCGCGGATCGCTGTTGCGCAGGGGTAGTACGGCCCGCCGCCTAGGGAGCCGGTGTCCAGCGGCTAACGGGAAGGCCCGCGGGCCATTTTGGAGGCCCCGGGCTACCGCCCCGCCCCGCGGGGCTCCGGATTGGGCCAGGTTGCCTTCGCTCACCCGGTCACCTCCTTGGCTCGAGGTTACTCGCGGCGGCTGCGTGTTCCCTACGCTGCTGGCCCAGAGCCTAGGGAGAAGGGGCTGACGAAGGGTGGATTAGGCGCCCGCTGGGAGGCCTGGGGAGCCGGAGACATAGCGCATGTTCTTTATGATGTCCCTGCAGGTCGTGCTCTGCTTTGTGATGGCATCGCTACTGCTGACGTTAAGTTATTTTGTGTCCCGTTGTTTCCGCCATTGCCCCCAGCTTGGGCAAGGCGGAATGCTCTTAAGCGAGCTCTCCTTTCGTGCGTGCCAGGAGCAAGCCTGACAAAATATGGCTGATGGCTGCCTGGCGAGGCCCTCGTGATCCTACATTTCTTACCCGTATGGTTGCTAGTTGTTGAAGACCAGTGACCCTTGAGTTAGGTCGGTGCCGAGACACATATGAATGAAATCACGTAATCAATGTTCTCCTGATTTTTATCGTAAAATATTCCAAACACACAAAGGTGAAACAGTGGTATCTTGACGGGGATACCACTTAACCTATTGCTGTATCTGCCTTGTCATCCATTCTCTTTTTATTCCATGTGTTTTAACTGTAAGTTGGATACCCCAGAAGGCCTCGCTCCTCCAGTGTTAATATGCACATTAAGTAGGACTTTGTACAGTTCCATTTTGTAATTTTCTTGGAGTAAAATTCACATAAAAATAAAACCATAAATGATGAGTCGTGATAAAAAAAAAAAAAAACCCTCTATAATCCAAATCTCCGTCACTGCAGAATAGTGCTGCTGCTACAAAAAGTTATCTTGCCCTTTCAGACTTAATTTCTACAAAGGCAACCATGATTCTAATTTTTTTTTAAGATTAGTTTAAAAGGTGCCCGGCGGCGGGATGGCTCAGTGGTCTAAAGCGCCTGCTTGGGGAAGCTTGGGCGACTTCAGGGACTGCGGTTCGATCCCCGGCACCACATGCTGCGCCAGCCCTGCCCTCGGGGCGGGCTGAGCCGGCTATAAAAAATGAGTGAATAAACAAAGGTTCTGAAACAAGAAAAAAAAAAGATTAGTTTTTTCCAGTCTAGAGTTTTCATATAAATGGAATTTGTGCATCTTTTGTGTAAAAGGCTTTGATTTGACATGTTTTATATTCATATTGCATTTATCTCCAAAATGCTCCTGTTTCCTCCTGAGTAGTACATTGTGAATACCTTGTGCAGTCTTTTGAAAGTGGATTTTAGAATCCTTGGATTCTCATAGAGGTTGCAAAAATGTAACAGTTTCCACATCCAAAATCATCTAGTCTTCCTCACACTCAGGATATGTTTGTCAAAAGTCAGAAATTGAGTGTATTACTGGCCTGTGGGTTGTTGCAGTTTTTCTTTGTTGTCCTTTCCTGTTCCCATAATCCAGTGCAATGTATTGCTCTGCAGTTAGTTGTCTTAGCGCTTGGCCTTTCTGCTGATTGTTCTCTAGCCTTTTTCTTTTTCTTATTTTGTTTTTTTGAGATAGGTTCTTACCATATAGTTTAGGCTAGCTTCAAACTCAATTGTGTAGCCCCCAGGCTGGCATGGAACTCCCACCTAAGCCTCCTGAGTGCTAGTATTACAGGCATGTATGTACCACGTCTGGCTGCATTTCCATTTTTATTGTCTGTCCGTCCTTTTTCTGGCTCTAGCTAGGGTTGAGTTCCAGACCTTTATGCTGAGCTATGTCTACATTCCTAGCCTTCTTCATGCTTTCTCTTAACCAGACATTGTGTCTGTCTTCATGCAAATAGCCATGTTATCTATGTACTCTCTTTAACATCCATTAAAATACTTTATTGGAAAAAAAGTAAGATATTTTGTTGAATGAAATTACATTTCACATTGCTGCTCTTAGGCTCCTTAAGTGACAAAATAGGCAATATAGTAAAGAGGAATAATGTATTATCCAGAAAATTATCCTGTTCCTTAGGGTGATTGAGAATGAACCACTTCTAGCATGAATAGGCTTTTTGGCTTTTGTTTTGCTTTGTTTTGTTTTTGGTCTTTGAGACATGGTCTCCCATTATGAAGCTCAAGTTGATCTACATAGTGAGTTTGTCTGGCTTGAACTATGTATCAAGACCCTGTCTCAGAAAAGAAAAACCTAGGTGTAGTACATAATTGGAGTCTAATGTAAAGTTGTGATTGTAGTTATAAGTCAATGTGGGATCTTTCCTAGATATCCATGAGAGTCCTTAAGTGTAGCCACTTGGGGCCAGAGAGGTAGCTCAATGGCATATGCTTACTTTCCTGACTAGCACAAGGTCCTGAGTTCTGACCCCAGACACCAAAAAAAAAACAATAAAAGAATGGCAGGGTTATCTAGGTGTGATTGCACACACTCCTGTAATCCCAACACTCTGGAAGCAGAGGCAGGAAGATTTTTGTGAGTTCAAGGCCAACTTGAATTGCATAGTGAGACTGACTCAAAAAGAAAAGGAATGGTCAGTTTCCCTTGCTTAGGTATACCCAGGGTTACACATTTTACCTGCTACATGAGATCCCTCTGGAGGTGTGCTTTAGGTGTGTTTGTAGCACTCCTGACACTCTTCAGACTCCTGGCCTTTCCATCTCTAGGTTCAAGTTTCTGGATTCCTTTTCACCATCCCTTTTATAGCAAGTTAAGGGTTGAGTTGCACTGTGAAAACAATGTAACCACTGTGTGACAAATGGAAGCATCGGTGTAACATTTTAGCCTAGGCTAGACAAACCCATCCCGCCAAATTGTGAGTGGCAGCCAATTCTAAAACTTAGCATTTAAGCCGGGCGTGGTGGCGCACGCCTGTAATCCCAGCACTTGGGAGGCTGAGGCAGGAGGATCGATGCGAGTTCAAGACCAGCCTGGGCTACAAAAGTGAGCTCAAGGCCAGCCTCAACTGCATAGCGAGACCCTGTCTCCAAAAGACCAATAAATAAATAAATAAATAAATAAATAAATAAATAAATAAATAAAACTTAGCATTTGGTGTAGTGTGCTAAGTACTTTGACATTCATTTGCTTATGGTGGCAGTGGAATGAAGTAGATCTAGAAGGGTTATGCAAAAGGAGAAAAATTGGAAGAGGTTACTTTATGGTAAGGATTTTTCGGCAGTTATTTTCAGCTACAGCATACAGTATTATAGTAGGAGTTTTCTGTTAAAGCAAAGAAGGATTTTAACTTGAATAAAGTGTATTTTGGTAGTTCCAGATGATATTACCTCTAACACTGTATTTAAAGTTTTGGTGATACAGTAGGGTTTTGGAGGTTGATGTGGTGCCTGTAAATTTTTAACTTCTGGGCTATTTACAAATTTGGATTTTAGAAAGCAAAAGCAAAAATTAAATAAGATTAGAAACTCAGGCATAGATAGATAAAGCAACGTGGTGTAACCATAGAAGTTGAGACTTAGCAGTGTAGCAGCTTCTAAGGGCTTATTATATAAAAAATAAAAATGCTTTGAAAATATTTTATCTAATATGACTTTTAACCTTTTTTTTTTTCCTAATGTGGAGCTCTTTACTAACTTTATTTCCTTGTCTAGGGCGATCTTTCTGACCGAGTGTACAACTACCCAGAGGGCCTAGGAGAAGTGCTGTATAGGGAGCAGTTTGACTTCAACGCCGAGCCCCCCTGGGAGCCTAGCTGATGATAGGGGGTTCCATCTCCTAACTCGTCCATGTGAGTATTTCCTTGAATGAAATGGAAGTCAGTGCCGCTGCTAGATTGCATCCTGTTTTTCAGAACTCAGTTTTACATTTGCCTTTTTTTTTTTTTTTTTTTTTGTGGGACCAGGGTTCGAACTCACGACCTTGCACTTGCCCAGCAGGCACTTGTGCCTCGGAGCTATCTCCCCAGCCCCTGCCTTTTAAAATTGCGTTGACCTTGAAATTCTTTTAAAGTTATGGCAGATTGAATGCATTTTTACTAATCACTGGATCACTTATGATTTGTCTCAAACACTGCAGGTATTAATGTGCTTAATATATTTTGGAGAAGTGGGCCGGCAAGATAGCTCAGTGGTCCAAAGCACCTGCTTAGGCAAGCTTATGCAACCACAGGGACCTCGACTCAATCCCTGGCACCACATGCCCCACCAGCCCCACCAGCCCCACCCCCGGGGCAGGCTGAGCCACCATAATATACATATGTATGTACATACATACATACAGTTTATTTGGCAGGAGTTCTAGGAATTTGTATTAGCTCAGATTATAATATAAACTGGAGAGTAGTTTTTGCAGCATACAGTTTACCACATTACTCTGCCATTTGATTCAGTTGGTGAAAGTGTCTAGCCTGGATTGGAAAGTCATTCTTTTGGTGCTATAGGTGGAAGCTAGGGCTTGCCTGAGCTAAAGCATATAGTCTTACTGAGCTGCACCCTGCCCTAAGAGTGCTGTGTGCCCCTATTCTGCCTTCCAACAGTTTCCTGGGTAGCTTTTGACAGCTTGATATTTTGTGCAGAATAGAGGCTCTATACAAGATGGAGGACCCCCCCCCTTTTGTTTTTCAGGACCAGGGTTCACGTGACCTTGCACTCAATATGCAGGCATTTGTGCAACAGAGCTATCTCCCCAGCCCCCATGATGGAATTCCTTTTTTTTTTTCTTTTTTTTTCTTTTTTTTTTTTTTTTGTGGGACCAGGGTTCCAACTCATGACCTTGCACTTGCCCAGCAGGCACTTGTGCCTCGGAGCTATCTCCCCAGCCCCCCAAGATGGAATTCCTTAAACAGCAGTTTAAATTTGAGCCACTTGCCGGGCATGGTGGCGCACGCCTGTAATCCTAGCACTCGGGAGGCTGAGGCAGGAGGATTGGTGTGAGTTCAAGACCAACCTGGGCTACAAAAGTGAGCTCAGGACCAGCCTCAACTGCATAGCGAGACCCTGTCTCAAAAAGACAAAAAAATAAAATAAAATTAAATAAATAAATAAATAAATTTGAGCCACTGGATTGTGCACTTGTGTATTAATATAGACCCTTTTTGTATTTTAGGGAAGGGTCTACAGGGTGTTCAGGGTCTCACTACTAGATCAGACTCATAATGATCTGCCTGTTTATAGCCTCCCAAAAGCTGAGATTACAGGAGTGTGCCACCATGCCCAGTCTCAGTTGCCATCTAATGCACCCCAGGGGCAGGGCTAACACTGCAGGCCTGAGGATCAAACCTTAGCCCCTGTGCCTACTTGCAGGCGCTTTAATCCTCTGAGCTACTTGGCTGGCCATGTAGACTTTTTACTGAAATTTGGGGTGTCTGTCACATTTGAATCTGGATGTTTTGTAGTTGACCAGAAAATTGGAAGGATTTCCATTTTCAGGAAAACTTAAGAGTATCAGTTTAGTATCTTAGTCTGATCTTATTACATAGATTGCTTCAAAAAGTTCTGTCTTGGGGCCAGGGAGATAGCTCCATGGCACAAGTGCCTGCCTGGCAAGTGCAAGGTCGTGAGTTTGAACCGTGGTCCCACCAAAAAAAAAAGTTCTGTCTTACTTGGGCATGGTAATGAATGCCTACTATAATCCCAGCACTTGGGAGACTGAAGTAGGAGGGTAGCGTGAGTTGAAGCTAATCTGAAGTATAAGTCGTGACACTTGTCTCAGAAAACCAAAACAAACAGTAGTCTTTTTCATTAGGATGTATTAAAGCAGATCTTTTAAATGTATTAGATGTTAACTCAAGTCATTAAGGCTAAAAACAAGGAATTTTTTTTTTTTTTTTTTGTGGAACCAGGGTTCTAACTCACGACCTTGCACTTGCCCAGCAGGCACTTGTGCCTCGGAGCTATCTCCCTAGCCCCAAGGAAATTTTTTCTTGAAAGTCCTGTGAACCTTTTCTGACCTGGCCTTCCTCTATAGATTTGAACAAATGGCATATTTGAATAACAGCTATAAATAAAGTTGGGCTTGAACAGTTGTCTCAGTCTTGAGCAGGTGCAGTGATCTCTCTGGTGAGTGCTTTACTGTCTTCAGCTGTGTGTCAAGAGTATTTTGATGATTAGTGCCAGGACCACCTAGACAGAACTCAGTATTGTGGCCAGGTGGCCTGTATGCAAATGAAGACAAATAGGATTGCTGTTGTCTCATACCAAGTCAATTACTTCAGTATATCTGATATGTGATACAAAGTTGGCTTGGAGATTGACAGCGTGCTTTAGAGTGAGGTTGACTGACATCATAGTCAAGAATAGATGAGAGAACTGGAGAGATAGCTCAGTGGACTAATCAGTGCCTGCCTGGCAAGTGCAAGGTCCTGAGTTTGATCCCTGATACCACTTGCTGTTCTGGACTGGAATAGGTGTGGTGGGACATACTTCTAATCCCCAAAAAAGAAAAGATGAGAGTCTTAACGTGGAACTTGTCAAGGTGATCAACGAGGCTGATGCAAGAACATTACCGCATGTTCAAAGCCAACCGGGTACAAAGGGTGGAGGAATAGATCCTAAGGTGGAAATTCAAGAACAAATTTCATCTTTTTAAGGAAGACGATAGTAAAGTATAACGATAAGTTCTTCAATTGGAAACTAAGACTTACAGTTTAATATTCCTAATATTGTTTCCTCTTAGGCATTTGAGGTATCACTAAACTGATACCTTTCAGAAACAGAACAGGAAAAAGCAGTCTTCAGGATAAGAAATAATGGTGTAGAATTTCTATAGTGAGGGCTGGGGAGATAGCTCTGAGGCACAAGTGCCTGCCTGGCAAGTGCAAGGTCGTGAGTTTGAACCCCAGTCCCGGAAAAAAAAAAAAAAAAAAAAAGAATTTCTATAGTGTCCCCCTTCATTTGGGAGGAATGGGGGGCAGATGGTGCTTTAGAGACAAACACATATTTTGTTTTGTTTTGTTTTGTTTTGTTTTGTTTTTTTCAGAACTGGGGATCAAACTCAGGACCTTGCACTTGCCAGGCAGGTACTTGTGCCCCAGAGCTATCTCCCCAGCCAAACGCATATTATGTTAAAAGTATCTCTACTTCATGCCTTGCTGTAAAGCTGCTAAGGCCTGCTGTACCTTATTCATAGCATTCTGAAGGCCAAAAGCTCTTCATAAAATTTTTTGCTTTTTTGATGTGATCTCTACTAAATTGAGAGGCAAAACTTGACCTGAATTAGTGTTGGCTGAAACTTTTTTTTATCTGATTGCATTTAATGTTAACATTTCAAGCTGTTACTTTGGAAGTAGTGTGATGGTGAAGTGCTGACTTGTTCCCTTGGATAGTAGTGTCACATAATGTGTACACATAAGCGTACTGCTGTACTGGTCTATACTCATGTACCTTACACTACAGCCCTACAACCTAAGTCAAGAATGCAGAAAGATGCCTTAGGTTTCCCTAGAATTAGTGAAAGTGTAAGCAGCAGCTCCATGACACAGATGTAATGTCTAGACATGACAGTTTCCAGTGGTGGATGTTGGGACATGGAGGTTTTCTCAGGTGCCCCAGCATTGTTTGTTATTCTTGGTAGAGTCCCAAGCAGTGTGCTCTATTTCTGAATGCGACCTGCCTGTCATAGCTACAGCAGTGAGCTTTGCAAAGTAGGGGGCTGGGGATTTGGCTCAGCGGTAGAATGCTTGCCTAGCGAGCTGGGAGCCTGAGTTCAGTCCTCGGCACCAAAAAGAGAATAAAACTTCCTGTAAAAAAAAAAAAAAAAAATTCAGGGACCCGGCAGGATGGCTCAGTGGTCTTAAAGCGCCTGCTTAGGAAAGCTTAGGCGGCTGCAAGGGACCACGGTTCGATCCCTGGCACCACATGCTGCTTCAGCCCTGCCCTCGGCAGGCTGAGCCAGCCATAAAAATAAACAAACAAAGGTTCTGAAACAAGAAAAAAATAAAATTAAATTTAAAAATTCTTTAAAAAAATAGTTCAAAAAAACAATAAAAAGAAGACCAAAAACAAACAAGGTGACAGTTCAAAGCGTACCGTACATCTAGGTGTTCAAGAAAGTACAGGTGGGCTGAACTCCTACAGTGTGCTTCATGCTAAGTTTGAAGTAACCATCAGAATTTTTTTTTTTTTTTTTTTCTCGTTCCAGAACTTTTTTTTTTTTTTTTTTTTTTTTTTTTTTTTTTTTTTTTTTTTTTTTTTTTTTTTTTTTTTTTTTTTTTTTTTTTTTTTTTTTTTTTAGAATTTTATTTTTATTTTATTCTTGTTTCAGAACTTTTGTTTATTTATTTTTATGGCCGGCTCAGCCTGCCCTAAGGGCAGGGCTGGCACAGCATGTGGTGTCAGGAATCGAACTGTGGTCCCTGCAGCCACCTAAGCTTTCCTAAGCAGGTGCTTTAGACCACTGAGCCATCCTGCCAGGCCCCACCATCAAAATTTTGAGATGGCTTGCCCATTAAGTATTTGTAAATGCTGGAAGTAATTTATATAATCAGTTTCTTTCAAAGCTAGTTTGTCTTTTTGAGACAGGGTCTCCCTATGCAGTTCAGGCTGGTCTTGAGCTTTTGTAGCCCAGGCTGGTCTCAAACTTACACTGGTCCTCCTGCCTCAGCCTCCCAAGTGCTGGGATTACAGGTGTGTGCCACAATGCCTGGCAAGTTTTTGGATCTGTGTTTTGTTTTTTTTGAGACAAAGTTTCATTACACAGTACAGTTTGATTTGTATAACCCAGGATGGTCTTCAACTCCTGGCAATCCTGCTGCCTCAGCCTCCCCAGTGCTGGGATTACAGACAAGCACCACCATGACTGCCTTCAATGCCAGGTTGTTTTTCTGTGGTACCAGAGATTGAACCCAGGACCTAGTGCTTGCCAGGTAGGCACTTCTGCCAGTGTTTTTTTATTATTATTTGGTACAGAGTCTTACTACACATCTCTCTCTCTCTCTCTCTCTCTCTCTCTTTGTGGAACTGGGGATTGAACTCAGGCCCTTGCACTTGCCAGGCAAGCACTTACTCTACTGAGCTGTTTCCCCAGCACCACACGTCTTGAATTCATAATAATCTTTTTGTCTCAGCCTCCCCACGGCTGGTTTTGGGAGCTGGCACAGCACACCCACAGTTACTGGGCCTGCATGGCGTGTGGTACCAGAGGTCAAACTTGGGTCCTTGTGCTCACCAGGCAGGTGCTTAGACCGCTGAGCAGTCTCCCAAGCTCATGTCTTGACATATTTTAGCAGCAACATTTGAGATTAATGTAGTAGGCTCCTGATTGTAGAAATGTTTTTGAAGACCTTCTGAAATTGTCTAGAACTATGCTGCAACAAGGTTTTTCCAATGGGGCAGTTTTTAATATAATTTAGCTTTGACACCCAATTCATTAGCCTAATTGAACGTATTTAAACTTTCAGTTTAGACAAACTTTTATTAGCCAATCTATAGTTTGCCTTTACCAGTGGGTCTGGTTATGAACTCACTAAATTCACTATAAACATACCCCTTAATAATAGTTGAATATTGCAAAGGGATTCAGTGAATTATTTAAACGTACTCCCTAATGTTGCTTCAAAAACTTAATCAAGTCCTAGTCTGAGCTCATAACAGACATGTAAAGCAGCATTTTACTTTTGAACGCCTTTATTTTGTCTTGAAGGCATGCTTTTACTTGAATTAGGACACCACCATTTTGAATATTCATATCTAATTATTTGCACATGCCTAATGAGGTCTGCCCTCGTTTTCATCTATCACTGCCCAGTTGCACACTGTTAGGCAAGGTGTCACACACCTGTAACGCCAGCACTCTGGAGGCTGTGACAGAAGGGTCGCTGTCAGTTTGCTGGCAGCCTGGGCTACATAAGTGAGTTCAAAGCCATCCTGAAGTATGTAATCAGACCCTGTTTCAAAAAACAGTGCTTTGAGACCTCTGATATGGGCAAAGGGAAAGCTTGGTGTTTCAGTCAGATTCAACAGATTAATGGTGTGTGGCTCTCTCATAAAAGAAGGAATAAACTATCACTGAAATGCACTGATTTCAAGGGGTGTATAATTTCTCTAATATGCATTAAGTGTTTTTCAGCTATAAGTTAAATATCCTATACAAGCATAATACGAAGAAACAGCATGTTAAGAGATGAACAAGATTCACGGGCATAGGGGCTGAGGAGATAGCTCAGTGGAATAAGCGCTTGCCTGGCAAGCGTAAGGTCCTGAGTTCGTTCCCTGGTACCACACACACACACACACACACACACACACACACACACAAAAGATTCATAGGCATAGTCTTTTGCTTTGGAAAGTGCTTCTACAAATATGGTGAGCAGCATAGCTCGGTGGTAAAAGGGGATGTCTGTTGCACAGGGTGCTTGAGCTGCGGGTTAGTAATAACTGCCAGTGTGGGCCTCAGCCCTTTTACCAAGCCTACTCTCATTTCCTACTCTGCTCACCCACCAGCCACCCCCAAATTTGGGACCTGTGTCTGCCTAGGGTGCACAGAAAGTCATAGCAGGCTTAGGGGGCTGCAGCTGGCCACATTGGAGGGGCATTCAGGGAAAGGCTCAGGAGACACAGGTGTTCTGTCCTTCAGCTGTGTTCTGAGGTCACCATGCAGTGGGTCAGGCACCAAGTGAATCCCCTTCACTAGTGCAGCAGCATATCCCTACCCCCAGGTGTGGGTGCCATGTGCTAAGTCGTAAGGGTTAGGCCAGGGTCAGCCTGCCCATGACCCATGACCTCAGCAGCTAGGAAGTAGGAGATGCCTGGACCTGATGTGCTTGCAGCAGGAGTCAAATGCAATAGATTTTGTTTCTCTAAACTTTTTGCCTTTGTGTCAGTGCCGTATCACCTGGGTGGAGTTTGGTGACCTTTGTTCATTTACCATGAAGTTTTACGGATGAATCAAACTTTATAACTGAGCCAAGAATCACTTGGAGGATGATAGTGGTTTATATTTAAAACTTGGTATGTGGTTAAAAAATTTTAAAAATTTAGTATGTGGACTTGATCTCTAGAAGTTTGAAAATTGTGTTCAATAGGAACTGCTACACAGGTGGCTACTTAAATTTGATAAAGGAGACACAAATGCAGTTTAGGGCTGGGGATGTGGCTTTGCTGTGCGAAGCCCTGGATTGGATTCCTGGCACTGTTTGAAAAAAAAAAAAAAAAATTTTTTTTTCCCCTCCAAATATGATTTCCTTAGTTATACGAGGCTCACACTTGATTCGTTGGGAGCTAATAGCAATAGAAAACATTTCACTTGCTGCAGAGTTATAGTACTGTTGTAGATAGTTGTGGCTGTGACTAAAGCAGCACCAGCCGGAGTGATGTTATCACTGTTAGTAAGAACCAAGCAGTTCTGCCTCATTCCTTCCCTGGGTGAATTCTGTGGCTTACAACATGCTAGGATAAAACTCCTTGGTGTAACACTATGAACTGGCCTGGGGTTTTTGTTTGTTTTTTATCTTTCTTGCTCTTACTGCAAAGGCCCTCTGAGGCTCTCCTGTCTATGCTGTTAGAATAAGAGCTCCTGGCCAGCTTGGCTCAGCTCTGTCAGGGCAAGGCCAGCAGCACATACATTACTGGGGATCAAACCCAGGTCCTTGTGCTTGCCAGGCAGGCACTTAGACCACCAAGCTATCTCCCCAGCCAGACTGCTTTTAAAAGTCAGGAGCTGAGTGCTCCTTCAGCCTTTCAGCTGTCAGTTCCACAAGATCTTAGGGTTTCACTTTTATAGAGTAAAATCTGTTAGAAGATCATTGCTTAGCTGGGCGTGATGGCGCATGCCTATAGTCCCCGCACTTGGAAGGCTGAGGCAGGAGGATTGCTGCAAGTTCGAGACCAGCCTGGGCTACAAAAGTGAGCTCAAGACTAGCCTGAACTGCGTAGCAAGACCCTGTCTCAAAAAGACAAAAAAAAGAAGGAGAAGGAGAAGGAGAAGAAGAGGAAGAACAACAACAACAACATTGCTTAAAAATAAATAAAATCAAACGAAGAAGAAAATCATTAATGTTTGAGGCCGACTCCTGCCTAGGTGTCTGAAGCAGTGTTCACTGTACCTTTGTTCTGTCCACCTTTCAGCTCTCCCTATTCTACCTCCAAGGAGGTTGCTACTCCAGAAGCCCAGGACCATACTCCAGCTTTGGGTCAGGTGGGCCTTGGCTGGCAGGGTTGTCTTGTGTTATCCTGGAGTTGAATCAGCTCCCTCTGATGTGCTCCAGCTGTAGAAACAAGCCTACAGCAGTGTGTAGCCAGAAGTGCTCCTGCTCAGCCCTTGAACCACTTTGCCTGCCCCAACAGGGCTGCCTAGGAGGCTGTTGTGGGAGATCTGCTGGTATGAAAGAGTGTTAGGACACTGCCCTCCAGCTGCAAGCTATAGAAGAAACTACTCCCTAATCGTATCGTGATTGCAGTGACTAAAGGTGCAAAATGGCCTAGCCTTGCTCATAGCTGCATACTAATAAGGTGCTTAGGGTGGAAATGGCTTTAAAAGTGCTTGTAGGGGGCCCGGCGGGATGGCTCAGTGGTCTAAAGCACCTGCTTGGGAAAGCTTGGGCGGCTTCAGGGACTGCGGTTCAATCCCCGGCACCACATGCTGCGCCAGCCCTGCCCTCGGGGCGGGCTGAGCCGGCCATAAAAATGAGTGAATAAACAAATAAAGGTTCTGAAACAAGAAAAAAATAAAATAAAATAAAAAATAAACTTTATAAAAAAAAAAGTAGCCGGGCATGGTGGCTCACGCCTGTAATCCCAGCACTCGGGAGGCTGAGGCAGGAGGATCGGTGCGAGCTCAAGGCCAGCCTCAACTGCATAGCGAGACCCTGTCTCAAAAAGACAAAAAAAAAAAAAAAAAAAAAAAA
>PVJA010010843.1:0-56299 GCA_004027025.1 Myocastor coypus
AAAAAAAAAAAAAAAGAAGTTAAGCAAACAAATAATTACATTAATAAAACCACAAATGTAAGTAACTGTTCTCTAAATAGCAACAGTGCAGGGTTTTGAGTATACAACCAAGTATCTTGGCCTCGCGTGCAGAACCAGAGAAAGTGTTCATGGAGACAGAGGCATTTGTGATCACACCAGAAGATGCGTAGGGAGACCCTGGCACAGAAGGTGGGGAAATAACACAGAGGAGAAGCAGAGTGGCTATGAACACTCAAAGATGGGAGAGAAGGCAAATTCAAATGCTATGTGGCCCCCTCAACACGCATGAGACTGTCTCTTCAGATCCCAGACCTCTCTGTTAGATTGTTAATTTCCCCTCTCTTCCTTCCTGCAAAATCAACCAATAGGTCACTAACTCTTACAATAACAATGAAAGGAGCAGTCTCATGAGGGAAAGCTCTCTGGGTCCTAGGCTCTGCTATGACCAATGCCTCTAGTTTTCTCACTTATTCTGAGATAGCTATCATTAGCCCACAGTTTACAAAGATCATAAACTCGATTGCCCCAAGTAATAATTAGAGAAAATGTTCTGGGTTTTTTTTTTTCTTTTTTTTTTTTTTTTTTTTCAGTTCTGGAAGTTTAACCCACAGCCTTTCATCTGCTAGTCAAGCCCTGTACAACTCAGCTACATTCCTGCTGTTTTTATTTTTTATTTTGTAAGTTTCCCAAGCTGCTCTCAACTTGAGGTCCTCCCACCTCGGCATCTTGAACAATCAGGACTGCAGGCATGTGCCACCGTACCAGTGCTCCAAAAGACCTCCTTGTGATGCTGTCCTTGTTAATTCTGTGTACACCTTGCCTCCTCCACCAGCTGACAAGCTCTGAGAGAAGAGGCCCAGGGAAGTGCCTCCTGCCCATTCATGGTGCAGCCTCCATGAGTCCAGCAATTCCTCCATGACTACCACTTGTTAGGCCCTGTGGACCTTCCCATACTCATTCCCTTGCACTACAGGGTGAAAGAGCAGCAGTCATACTGCAGAGCTCTGGGAGCACAGCACAGGAGGTGGGGGTACAGACCCTCTGCACTGGGGACCAAGGGCAACAAAAACGACTTCATAGTCATCACCAGACAGCAAGCACCTCGAGGAGGAAGGGGTCCTGAGCACAGCCAGATGCCTCCCACGCAGGATGGGAGAAAGTGGAGGGATCTGGACTTCAGGAACATGTGTGTGTTATCTGCTGAAAAGCAGACAGCTAGAAAATGACAGCAGTGGTTCAGTTACCAGCCTCATCCAATGCAGCAGCTGCATCTGGGGCTTTCATGGTGGAGTCTTTCCTTGAAAAAGCTGAACTAGAGTAAAACACACAAAAAGTCAGTTTCCAACATCTACTGTTTATTGGTAAAACATCCTGGACACATGGGCCCTCGTGAGCACATGTGCAGTAGAAGTCTTGTGGGAAGGAGGTAGCAGGCCTGGAAAGGGACAGCAGGGAACCTCAGAGGTGACGCCCGTGTTCTTTGCTGTGTCTTGAGGGGTGATGACAAAAGCATTCAGTGGTTTGGTGGACTTCCCCATGTGGATTACATCACTACAAAAGGTTTTAAGTCTGGATGCTTCTGTTAGCATGAGACAGCCTGCCACAGACTTCAGAGGCAGGTGGGACTGGTGACAGAGGCGAGGCATTTGTGTGATGAGTTACTTTTCAGCAAGAGCTGAAGGAGCAGTTTCTGGAGATGGTGGCATAGCAGATACAGAGTCATCCTCTCCCACCCTAGCTCCAGGTCTGAGAAAAGCTCACTTTTTCTGGTCTGTGAACAAGGTCAGGATACAAAAGCAAGACTTACAGAGGCTCTGTGATAGCCGCTGCCAGGGTTACACAGGGTTGGGGCTCCTCCATTAGGGATTATTTGTCCTCCTAGACATTCACCAAGGGTGGCTAAAGGACACTGGGCAAAGGGAGAGCCCACAAGCGGTTGCTTGCACGAGCACCGCCCTCGCTTTCTTCTCACTTCCTGCCTGGCCAAGCCACTGCCCTGGGGAATGGAGTATGCTGGCCCCAGGACTCCCAGGACTCCATTCCTGCAGGAATGCAGAAGTTGAGAGGCCAAGAGGGTGAAAGGCCCTTTATTCTAGGAGAGGAGGCCCTGGGGAGAATGTACAGGTCAGCCCAGAGCATGACCTGGAGAGGAAAATTTGGGACCCATCACTCAAACATAGCGTCCTAACTTGTGATAAGTCTTCCCTTTCTATTTTTTACTCATATTTTTGGCTCACTACTTTAGATCCCTGGGTCTATTTTGGTTTCCCAAAAGCAGTATTTTAGCTAGAGAGGATCCATCACCTTGAAAGTTTGAGTGGAATGATCCTTCATCATTTTATAACAGAATTTTAAGGCATCTAACAACCACTCTGCACTGAGTACCAAAAATGCACAGTGCACCAGATTTGAAAGACTGCAGCCCCAGCACCAAGCGCACACACACACACACACACACACACATGCACGCATACACGCATGCAAACATACACACACACACACGCATGCACACACACATACAATCTATTCTTCCTGTACCAGATGACATGTCCCATGACAGATACATCCCAATGGAGTACATCAGCAGTTTTATTTCTTTTTATAGTTATTTTTCTTTTAGTCATTGAAACCCACTTTTGTAATCACTGATGATGTGCTCATCAAACAAGCGACACTGCGCATTTATTTTCAGAAAGAGCATTTGCAGAGAACTTCGCTACTCTCTCGACTACCTTTAAGATCAACTACATTGCCAGCTGTACGCGCGGATGCAGAGGGTTCGGCCATTTCAGAACTGTGAGACAAGAGCAGCAAGCGAAGCCCTCTGAGCCTCGGCTTCCTCATCCAAGAATAGGAGGCACGCTGCATTCTGCCCAGCACTAGAGGGTCAGGGAGCGAAGCAGGCATGGCACACAGAAGAGGAATAATTCATTTCATTCCTTGTTCCCCCCCCCCAGTGTGCTGAGGTCCCTGTAGGATACAGAAAACAAAGCCAAATGACATCATGCCTCCTGTGGGATTAAAAGTGTGACTCCTACAAGCACCATGTATCTGAGTTTCTAAAATAACCACTGCACATCCAAGAATAGTTCAGTTTATGGCTGCATGTTTCCAATCATCTGGGTTCACACAACCCACAATGCATCACTCTTGCACATTAGGTTTAAATTTTATTTCCCTAAAGAAGTTTTCCACAGGAAAAAGTTCACCTCACAAAAGTCTCCCCCTTTCATAAGGGCCGCAGGAATGCATTAAACAAAAGCTTACACCTCTGTATGTGGTGATGTGTGTGTGTGTGTGTGTGTGTGTGTGTGTTTAATTATTCTCTGTCAAGTTCTATAACCCTAAAGCAAGGATTAGTGCCAGTGCCCATTTGCCTCACATAATCCGTCACAGTGCTCTGCATTCACGCAGATCCTAGATGTGTGCTTGCTGGTTACAGATTGGCCGAGATTGGTTGATAGGTAGGCCAGCAGGGCCTTAACTCCTTTTCTGTAACCATGCAGCAAGCACGTACACCCTACAATCCCCACAACAGAGCAGCACTTTCTCAAGGAATCCAGCCATCTTTTCCCCAGCAGTCCCCTGAATGTCACCGCTTGCAGTAATTGAGGAGAAATTATGGCGAATCTGTGATTTGAGCAAGTCTGAGGCCCACTATAAATCTATCAACTTAATCCGCTTCCCTCTAGCTAAGCAATGAGTAGTGTTTCTTCCCCACTAAAAACAAAAACATTTGTCCAGCTTAGCAAATGTCAGCCCTGCAGCACGAAGAACAAAATATTGAGTGCTGTTTCCATGAGGCAAAGTTACTGGGCCAACAGCAGATGCCTCTACTGGCATCAAAGGAAGCCCATTATGTCAGCAGCCTTAGCACCGGAGAGCAACAGCCCACAAAGCGCTAGCCTTCAGAGCTGGTCAAAAGTCCCATCTATTGTCTCTGGCAGACAGCGCTAGAGATAAAGTATCCCAGAGAGTCGACACAAGGCAGGCAGGCATATGCCAAGCCCAAACGAAAGCCAGGCTGCACAATGGTAACCACCGAAGGAGCAGCTGGTCCCGGTGGCACCAGACTTTCAGCCTGTGTCAGCAACATTTGTCCACATAGTAAACATTTTCTGAAGAAGCGCCTGTCAGTTTCCATTTATTTATAAAGAAGTGAATGAATAGCATCCAACATACACATTGTTCATGGTTCTCTCTTTTCCCTTTAAGTTCTGAAAGCAGATGAGAAAAGACAGCACATCATGAGCTGATAACACAGGGAGAAGGCAGTACATCCTGCAAAGGCAGTGACGAGCAGCACGTGATATTGCCAAGTCAAGAGGACGAGGCCACTGCTGCATTCTGTTCTCCTGCTGGGACATAAAGCGTTAGTCACACTCTTGTTCAGAAAGAAGAGGAAGAACAATACATGCCTCAATCAAGAATACCAGGGCAGCAAATACAGTCCCAGCACTCCTTCGATACACTGTCCCAGTTTGTGGACAAATACTTCTGCCCTTTCAAAATGAACTGGCAAATGCCTCCCACACTTTGACAATGTTCTTTTGAAGTCATTGGACAGAAAAGGCAAGTGCAAGCGAAATCCAGCTCTGTGCAGGTTTGTAAGTTGTTTACTATGATTTGAAAATAAATAGAGTGTGTAAGGGGACAACACTTTTGCTGACATGTGTTGCATGTTTATTGACCCTAGGCACGTTTTATAAACATCAACCATGTATTAAAATCTTTTGAAAATGATAGAAGCTAAAGCATCCAATATATAGAAGACCTTGAGTTGTCTTAAAGGACTTATTCTTCATCTGACGGTGATGGAGATCTATTAAACACTGTGAACAAATAGATTCCAAGTATATGGCCTTCAAAGCCAGGCTGCAGGAATAGTAAGCTGGTGGTATCAGGTAAGAAATTAAGAAGGAATAGGTAAGGATATAGAGAGTGTATGGGTCACAAGCTGTAGTCCTTTATAAGGTGTCATAAAAAGTGAGGGAGTAATGAATTGGTCCAGGAGCTTGTACATGACTGGTTCAACAACAAAGTAGAAAGTTCCAGGAAGAAAAGAGTCTAAAATGGCTAAATGAACTATGGTAAATCCATTTATCTGATGTCTTAATACAATGATCTACTTTATATGCCTAAATCAAATGAGAAATAGAGCCAGTGAGAAAAACAAGCTAGAGACCAGCATAGTCTCTTTATTTGTTGATAAAGTTGCTGCTGGGACAAGCAAATCATATCTGAGCAGGGAAGGCAAGTGACCTTTCTCACAATGATGCTCAGGATTAGACAGACGGCACATACGGCAGTGCTGAGATCTATCAAACCTTCTCACGGAGTGGGCAGAAGCGCACACTCTAAGTAGGCAGCTGGCACCCAAGAAGGACGAGAGCAGAGCGCTCCCCTTCTCCACACCCATCCCAAGCTCAGCAAATCGCCTCCCCTTCCCTGGTGCAGTTCGTGAGGGAGTGCAGAGCTCAGCTTGCTGTGTCTCCGCAGGAAGGGAACACAGCGTGCTCCCCTAACACGTTTATTTTAGGGATCAGCAAATCACTGCCCTTGGGCCAAATCTTAACTGCCACTTTGTTTTGTGCAGCTGCCAAATGTGAATGATTTTTTCATCTTTGGGAAAAGTCGAACGACATAATATTCAAGACATTCAAATTTAGTGTAGGAAGTTTTACTAGAAGATAGACATACCTTGGTTCGCTTTGTGTTGTCTATAGATGCTTTCATGGCATCTCATAGTGTTGGTTAAGAAAGAGACCCCAGCGACCATATCTGCTCACTGATCATTTCAAGAAATGGGTAGCTGACCTCTGATGCATGCTTTGAATTCTGTGCTATCATCAAAGCTGAGAAGGAGAACCAGAGTGTGACCTAGAAGGTGGTGAACTACATAAGTCTGTGTCCATCGCTGTGGTACTGCAATCACTGGGAAATAATGCCTGAAATAGCAGTTGGTGAGAAAAAGACATTTACTTTGGCACACACTTTCACAGGACTCAGACTCCAGCTTTCAGGCCTGATTCCTTTGGGTCTGTGGCAGAGAGAACATCTTGGTAGGAGCATGTGCTCACCTCCTAGTGTCTTGGAAGCAAAGAAGAGAGAAAGAGAAGCTGAAGTTCCAATATTCCTTTTGAAGACACACCTTCATGATGTAACTCTGTTCTACTGGGTCCCACCTCCTCCCCAGAGAACCAAGGGAACGTGACCAAGAATTAAACACAGGAGATTTCGAGCAACTTTTCAGATTCAGACTGACTTTTCCCATCATGTCCCATTGTGAAAGAAGCTAAGCTGCACAGCACAAGATGCTGTTGAGCCATTTATTAAACATACATATTGCGCTAGATAGACAGGCATGGTGGCACACGTCTATAACCGCAGCACTGGAAGGCTGAGGCAGGAGGGTCATTGTGAGTTCAAAACCAGCCTGGGCTACATAAGAGCATCCAAGGCCATCCTAACCTACATAGTAAGACCATGTCTCAAAAACAAAAATAAAACCTCTAGACATACATAGCTAGATAGGAAGGTATCTATATACCTACCAAAAAAATCTTCACCAAACAATCATAATAACTCAGTGAATGGAAAAGAATGAGGAAGCAATCAGGATTAGACATCTGTACATATGTCATTACTAAAAAATTTTCTTAACTACAATTATTACTGCTGTATACAAACACAAAATAGGCCCCAAAAATGAATAAATGTAACATGAACCCTGAAATGGCTCATTCGGGATTCAGGTCAGATGCAAGTGACCTTGAAAATGATTTATAGATAATCATAGTATGTAAGGACACAGAAGCATGCATCTGGTCTAAGGGCGCATTTGATGCCTCAGTGTATTCTACAACTATCTCCCTCAAGCTTGAATACCTCCAGTAGCAGGAAATTTGCTGCTACCTATCTCTGGAGATTTATGGGCAGTGATAGAATACTTTCTGCTTTTGCACTGAAATTTGCTCTTTGCAGCTTTTACTTATTGTAGTGGATTTCTAACCGGTGGTCAATTTGTTACATGCAGGTGAATTGAACTAGTGTAGTGCTAGGTGTGGGAGGCCCACCTGAGGGCTGTTGCCAACAGCCTTCGAGGCTGTTAGGGAGGCTGTCTGGAGGAGCTGTGGACCAGTTGGCTCTCTTGGGCTGTTTGTCTGGAGGACCTTGTCATGCTAGCTAGATTTCCTGGTGAACTTGGCTGTTCTTGTTGCTGGAGGAGCTCAGGACTTTCCTTGTCACTGAGAATGGCTATGGTTCATTTTGCAGGTGCTCAGGTCCTGACCTTGAGCATTGATTCCTGGCTCTGGAGGGGAAGCCTCAGGGAGAAGCTTGTCACACTGGCTTTCCTGGTGAGAGCCCAGCTTTCCTCATAACTGTCCCTCTCAGTGAAGATGATCTGCTCACCTGGAGGAGCTTGGGAACTTACTGTTGCTGGGGGTGGCTGTGGAACTTTTCGACAAGCTCTAGCGCTTACCCTAAAGGTTGCTTCCTAGCTCTAGTTCAGATCCCTCAGCCTGCTAGCAAAGATCCTTCACCCCGCTGGTGTAGTTTCTAGCTTCCATGACTGAACCTTGGACCTTCCCAGTGCAGATCCATGAGGCGGGCTTACATGAGACTTTGTCATGGGCTCCAGGCCTCCAGTTGGACTTGTAGGAGGCACTATTATGAGCCCTAGGTTTTCAGCTGGATTCATGTGGGATATTAGGATCTAGACCCTCAGCTGGATTCTTTGGTCTTTAGTGTGTCGACAGATTTCCTGCACTCTGTGTGTGTGGTTCTTCAGGTGATTCATTATAAAATAATATTACATAGTGTATCTTGTATTGTATTGCTTTCCCTTGCCCAACCCCAAACCATGAGCCTTACAACTTCTACTCTGCACTGTAGGCTTATAAAACAAGTAATTCTTTCCCTATATGTCTAAGTCTCCCTTTCTCCTATGTTCTTCCACCATCCATGATTCTGTGTTAAAAGAATGAAAGGAAGTACAAAAAAATTAGTCAATGAGTCATGAAGTAGATGGAGTAATCTTAAAACATGCGCCTTTAAAAAATGTTATGAATACAGGTTATCAGATAAGTGGAGACTTCTATCTTGAAAAATAGGGCCACAGTTTCAAGAGCAAACTTTTTAAATGAAAGGGGGAACAGAATGTGGTCTGCACAGCAACGATATCACCAGGCAGGGAGACAGTTGAAGACTGGAACATGAGTGAGTACCCAGGTAGAGGGAAGACAAGCCAACTAAAAGTGTGAGAAAACGGAGACGGGAGGGACGATACGTAAGCTACACTGAAACAAAGCTTCCCAGGAAAACAGGTGAGCAGAGCAGCTTCACCAAGACGTACAAGTCACTAATTTGTGAGAAACACTGGGAAAGAAAGAGGAAGGAAAAATGTGGAAGACTGCATTGTTGAGCTGGAAACTCACATGACTGATTTCACACAGCAGCAGAGGAGACAGGAATGGAATTTAATACTGGCTTTGGTGAGACCTGTGTGTAAGAGAAAGTTGACAGAGCTCAAGGTTTCCTGAGTTTTAACAGCACAGTGTTTTTGTGCCTCTGGTCCCCCCTCCACTCCTGTCCTTCAGATGCACATCTGAGTGACTTATGATGGATTTAAGAGAGATCCCAGTCAGAACCACCAGTGTAAAAAACTGCCTCTTAAACCCTCCTAGTACCTTTTCTTTCCACATTTATTTTATTTCCTGTAACATCATAGATCCTTGTTTTATTTTTAACATTTTAAGCCTTTTGTTTATTTTTCTTTTTAAATAGTTTATTTTATTTTATGTTATTTTATTTTATTTTATTTTATTTCTGGTGGGAGGCTGAGAGGCTTCTGCGTAGGGAGCCCAGCTGTGGTGCTTTGTCCCCAGTGCAAGGGTACTTGTGCCTTTGCGTATGCAGATCCACAGCATATGAATCATGGCCAATAGTGTTGCACATTATGAGCCAGTGCTGAAAGAAACGACAAGAAGACCCAATGAGGGTCATAGCATACAACACAATAGAAGCACTTCACTCTGGGGACTGAATAAAGAAGGCTACCACCTTTCAAAACTATCCAAGCCACTATAAAGCCCAGTACTCAATAATGTGAACTGCTTGACCTATTCATTCAGAAATAACAGGAAGGATGTAAAAATTATGACCTTTCTGCAGTTTTAACATTTAGTGTCTCCCATCACATCTCAGTGTATTACTGGGAAATGGTTTGTAGGCATGAAATTCCATTTGCTTTCCCTCTAATCCTACATAATCACACTTAGAATAGATTTATCAAAAACAAGTGATTTCTTTCCCTGCCTTCCTTCTCTGCAAGTGACATAACAGAGGGAGGACAGCTTAGAGCAACGGTGAATTTCTATTGGTTTATGGAAAGGAGGAGTTAAGATTCAATTGTTTGATGAGCCTTGCAAGCCTATAGCTGGTAATCTGAGTAACAAATCTGATGATAATAATATCAGATATAACAACTATTGTTAATTTTCTAGTCTTGAAATTCTGTATCTTTTTATTGTTTTGTATTTCTTTGTTTTTGTCTTTGTTCTTGTTTTTTGTTTTTGTTTTTTCTCTTCAAAATAAAATTTTAAGGGGCCAGGGAGCCCCGAGGCACAAATGCCTGCCTGGTAAGTGCAAGGTCGTGAGTCTGAACCCTGGTCCCACAAAAAAATAAAAATAAAATAAATACAATAAAATTTTAAAAAAGAAAAATAAACAAATGGCTTAAAATGTAAAAAAATAAAACAAAGATCTGTGATGTTACAGGAAATAAACTAAATGCGGGAAGAAATGGTACTAGGAGGGTTTAAGAGGCAGTTTTTTACACTGGTGGGTCTGACTGGGATCTCTCTCAATGAGCCAGAGCTCCACTCATTCTGGGTATTGGAGCTTTTATAGGGAAGTACCAAAGCAGATTCGGCACATTGTGATTGGAGGGTTGGATGACATCATGGTTGCTAAGAGACTTTCATTATCTCAAGTTACATTGCAAGACCATCAGTTAAACAAGGATAGGTTACACAAAGGGAGACATGTCCAGTTATCAGGCTTGTCTAGCCATATCCATCTGGTTTTGGCAGGTTTCCACACAGGCTTTATTTAAAAATTTGATTTCCCTTTCAATAGCACAGAAGAGCCTATTCTACTGTGCAGTGATCTTTCTGATTTACTCTAGGTCCACTTCCTGGCCTCCTGGTTACTGTTCTAGTACCTGTCCTGTCTCTCTATCTCACTTATTTTTTCAACCATCTCATCCTGTTACCTGTGTTTAAACACCCAGCCCCATGCCAGGGCCTTTTTGATAGCTGGGACCCTTTGGTTAATTGCTGTGAAAGGCAACAGGTCAAATAGTCAAACTCAAGACTCCAAGAGGTTCCTCATACATGACAGTGCTCAGTGTACCTCAGTAACGGTGACTGCTGTCATCAAGCCACCAAGCAAGCCAGACATCTTCTTCAGGTTCCTGTACAAAGAAGCCATACCTTTTCACCCCATGCAGCTGAGCAGTCCTCCACCATCTTTTCTTGAATCAAATCCTGTCATTTCCTCCCTCAGGCCCTTACTATATTTGGCATTCACATCAACTTCTTATGACTGAGTCCAAGAACAATTAACTAAAAATAAACAAATAAAGGGGCCATATGCTCTCTTTTCTTCCTCTCCCTCCTCCAAACATTTGCTCACTTGGATAACTAATTGGTACCCAGCCAAGTACCACCAGCTGAAGAGGAGGGAACCAGGAGAAAGCACAATGGCAGAAGAGCGAGTTTGCTGTATGGATAGAATTTGCATCATTATTTTGAATGAGAAGAGCAGAAAGAATAGTTTCAAATTATACATGTATAAAAGAAAAGCTTCAAAGGCTCTCTACCCTCAAACTTGGTGCTCGGTTCTTTTCACTCTGCTTTATGTGAGCACAGCCTTTAAGGACACTAACTCTTTCCTGTCTTATTGAGAAAGTCAAAGCCATCTGACAAAAGCTTCCCAGATTTCCTTTTCTCAGCATTGTATGGTAAGGTAAGCATGAATTCTTTAGGCTCAGACAAACCCTGAAGTAAATCCAAGCATTCTCTGTCACTTACAAGCTCCTAGACAAGTTCCTTGGTTTCTCCACGCAAGTTCCTTCATTGAAAAAAAAAAAAAGTAAAAGTAATACTGATCTTACAAAAATGATCTGAGCTTTATTTAATTGTGACTGGGGGTACTCTAGACTTTCCTTTATCTGAACTTAAGATGCTCCCTAAAATTCCAAAATTCTTGATCTGTCATTTATGTTGCAACCAAATGACATGTCATCACAACCTTCTTGTTTTCTTTGCTAGAGATGTACAACAGAATAAAAAATCCATCATGGAGGGAAGTCAAGGCTCTGAGTAGAACCTAATAAATATTTCATGGCTAGAATGACGTTAGCCTCCTAACTAACTGGTCCTCTACTTAAAAATTTCATCCACAGCCATATCAGTAGTCACCAGCATGGAATATGTGAATACCAGCAAGTGTCCTCCAAAATCAATAGAACAGACAGCAGAAATATTAGAGCTTCTATATCCATGTGTATCTATCTAAGAAATTAAGCAGCTAAGCTCTTCTGATATGGCACTCTCTAGCCGTATATTAGTGGTCAGCCCTCATGCAGAGACTGTGGAGAGGCCTGCATGAGAATGAGATGGGGTCCACACACAAGGGGTGCACAGTGGCCCCTTTGTTATTTAAATTGTTTTGTTTCATTAATCACACTATATAACTGGTTAAGGGAATATGTGTAATTATCATCCAATTTTAATCATTAAAAATATCCCCAAATGGGTGACAAACTTAAAAAGGCTCCCTGATGAATTCACAGGTCAAATATAATGGAACAAAACAACCCATATGAGGAGCTCCCTTGCCTAATAAAATTGCTCTGTCATGTTTAATTCTTAGCACAATTATCCTAGAATTACATCTGACAAGACATTAGCCAGTCCTACCCAAGAAGACAGTGTGGCATATGGACTTACGTGTAATTTCCTTGGCAATGAATTTCATCCCTAGGGGATAATAAATGGTAGCTATGCTACTTGAAAAAACACTTTTAAAAAACTAAGCAAACACAACACTACTTTTGGTGAGGGGGAAACTGAAAGCAAATGTGAAAAGCTTTCACATTTGAAACTATAGTTTATCTTACTTTTGCATGAATTGAGATAACACACACATCCTACGCTACAGAAAGCGGTTGGTGTGAGTGCACCTGTATGTGATTTACAAACACAGAGACTCCCAGAGATAGCAGGATGTGCTGAAGCATTGTAAGGCCCTACCAGAGTTGGGAGAACATGCTGAGCACTGACCCGGATGTTCCTCCCCCACGCCTTTGGGTTGTGCAGAACACCTGCTGCCTTTCTTCCTTCGAGCTGCCTTGACATTGGCTGGGTACACGACAGTACGCCTTTATTCATCACAGTTCTGGAGAACTGTCATTCCGTCAGGTTGTAGTGGGGGTCTGCTTGCTGATGCCTAGATGGCTGTCTTCTCTCAGGGTGTTTGCTTAGTGAAATAAAAAGGCTAGCTTGTTCTCTGCAATTGAACTTTATTGTAAGGACACTAATCCCACCCAGGAGGAGCCACTTGCAAACTCTCACTACCTCTGAAAGTGATCTCCTAACACTGTCATATTTTTTTTTATGCTAGATATTGAACCCAGGACTTTCGCACAGAGCTACATTCCCAAATCCTTTTTTTTTTTTTTTTTTTTGACAGAGTCTTGCCGAGGTTGGACTTCTACTTGTAATCTTCCTTCCTCAGCCTCCCAGAGTTTTGGGATTAGTGGCATGAGCGACCATGCCAGTTTAGGATGGCATTCCAACCCCAGCACCTGCACAAACACCCATCTTTAACGTTTCTCCATTGCCAAGTGAATATTGTCTATGTTCCCTATGTGCATATGAGGTTATTGTTGATCTGCTCCCAGCCTTCTTATATCAGACTGGATTCTGACAGGAAACACATTGGCACGGGTAAGTTGAAAAGAGGTTAATTTACCTAGAAAGCTGTAGGTCTAGAGAAACAACTACAAAGGATAGTGACATGAAAGATAAGAGATGTCACTACTTACCTCCCAGGCCCAAAGCACTAAGGACAAGAGAGCCTGCGTAGAGCTGGTCCTTGCATAGCACTTTTCAAGGTGGTGGCCACTTGAGGCCCCTCCAGAGGATGCCCCTTTCCTTTTATGAGTCCCTTATCAATGGAATCCAGAACAGAGAGAAGATGGCCATGTGTGTCATGTTGGTGCACATTCCATGGCACAGAATTGGATACTGAAGAACAGAAATTGGGCATGGAGAAACCAATGGATGCTATTCAAAACAATGTTCTCCTAAGTTATTAATCTTTCTTAATATTATTTCAGTCAACACTTTTAACTGGGTATAGTCACAGAGTCCTTGATCAAAGGACCAGAGAGACAACAACAAAAAAAAAGGTGGTCAGCATGCCCACCCTCATGGTTCATCTACTTTCAAGAAAGGCAGGTAAATAGTGAACATGGAGACAAGAAAGGTAATTACAGTCACAATGCCTTCCTTGTGATACATAGTGCGCTAGAAAACTGGAGACCCTGCTTGAGGGGAGATGGCCATGAGTAGCCTTGCTAAGGATGTAAGATACGAAAAATGAGAGAATCTAGCCATGCAACAAAATGACAACGAATGTTCCAGAAATAGAAACAGGAAGTACAGCTGCTCTGAATTGAAATCATGTCTGCATGACCCAGGGACAAAATGTCACCAGTGTATCAGGGTTTGTGAAACAAGAGCTAGGCTTGGCACCATGGGTGGACACCACCCCGCACAAGGCTGTGTCCACTGGAGTGGAGAGCTTAGGTGGCAGTGTGCCCTTCATCCTTCAGAGCCCTTTAAGTTGACAGAGATTGCTGGTTTCTGCAAGATGTGCCTCTGAGCTTTTGCACAGGTAGTTGCCTTGGACACTCACCCCTCTCCTCTGTCTGGCAAGCAGTGACTCATTCTACATGACCCAGGTTATCCGTGACTTCCTGTGTGGAGCTTCCCTTGGCCTCTATAGGTTCACGCACTTCCTGTCTGTGCCCTCGTAGTACCTTTGCCTCTCCCCCTGCCTTGTTTGCTGATTGTCTCTCTCTTCATGCAGTGAACTCCTGGCCCCATCATCCATGCCCTTCACCTGGTGGCCACATCCTAGGCTTCCATCCCTTCCTGATAATACCAGCAAACCATGAATCTATTGCTAGATTAACCCACTGATGAAGCCAGAGCCCTTATAATCCAATTATCTTCCCCAACCTGATCAGCTGAAACCCACGACCGTCATTGTCATCCTTCAAACAAATCAACCTAATTGAGGAGTGAGGTAAGCAGTGGACCTCAACCAAGGAGAACCACATTCTCTCCTCAATAGCTGATTTACTAAGGACCCAGATTCAGCCTTTGGAACTCTCAGTATCAGTTTATTCATCTGTAAGAGAAAAACGTGGATGAGAAATTCTTTCAAATAATAAGTAGCTCTAAATCTCAGGGAAACATAGAACTACACATTTATATAGAACACATTTGTGCTTTGTAAGGATCTATTGACTGCACATGATTTGAAGTCCAGAAGGACAGGGTATGAGCACTTAACACTTATCAAAGCCCAAGCATAATAGCAATTCTGAGAAAGAGAGGCAGAGCTTAGAATAACCTGATCCTTCCAGGAAGCTTCACTCTTTCTACTACCCATGGCCAGAGGAGATTAAAACACAAGACGAGAAGACAGATCTTCCCAGCATCGCTAATGGACCAGAACTCATCCACCAAGCATGTGTTAGAGCAGCGCCCTCTACAGGTTGCCCTGAGAAAAGCACAGCCAGTGTTCTCATCTGGGCTGTCACTGGTATGAGCAGGCCAGTGTGTCTTCCATTAAACTGTCTTGAGAACTGCAATGCTGGGAATAGAATGTGTTGAATGACATGGGGAGTAGGTGATGAATATGACCCTGGTGACATGAGAAGTGCAAAGGGTTAGAGAAGAGCCAGGGAAGCAAAAGGCTTATCGCTCACTCACCAAGTGTGGCCCAGAGGAAAGAGAATTATGGGGCGGAGCCAATCCGGGTACTACTTATATCGGACAGGCCCTCTTATCTGCTGTCTATAAAACCAGGAGAGTGGTTTTTGAGCTGAGTCTTTAGAATACACATGAGTATACCAGGTGAGTGAGAGGTCCAGGTTAGGCATGTCATGGACAGACCAGATGGATGGAAGGAAACACAAGGAGAACAGGCTCTCAACTCTCCACTTCTTCTCCTACACAGGTGTTAGGGTTTATGTTTCGTTCTCCCCACAAAGCCTCATGCATAGGGTGGACTTCTAGAGTTTGTGATAAACACATGATCCACTGGAATAATGGGTATGAATGCTGCTGGGATTATGGATGTGAGTACTACACTCAACCTGGAGTGGACAGCATAAACGCAACATAAAGGAGACAGACCTGCTCCCTGCAACCATTGTTGCTGTTACTCCTCCCTTTTACTCTGGCTGTTTTGTTGCCATGAACTGCTGCCCTCTGCCATGTTCCAGTCTGCCTTGGAGCCAGATGAGTATGGACTGAAATGTCCAGTAATCGTGAGCCAAATAAACCTTTCCTTCCTTCATTGTGAGTGCTGGGTATTTTGTCCCTGAAATGAGAGAAGAGTAACTGAGGTAACAGGCCTCTCTGCTTCTAAGGGCCTTGTATTAGAGGTAACACAGAACTGTTTCTCAGGAAAAAAATATGCTACTCTAAACATGAAAGGATTTAAGATCACACAGATTATATGATCTCAATATCTCCTTCAAACTCTCTGAGTCCAGAAAATACTAGCAAACAACCATATACTTGTCACCTTAGTTAATTTTCATACCCTTGGCAAGTATTGTAGGGTAAATTCAAAATAATTTGCTTGGATTTGAACCCTTATTCCTTTCTGTCTAGCAGTCTATGCTTCTTGACCAAATGGTCCACATCATAAAAATCACAAGTGGTTTTCTTCTTTACTAAAACAAAAACCATGAGTTTGACTCTCACCGAGATTTCCCCAGATCATTCTCTTAACACTGCTGCACTATGACCATTGGTTTGGTCATTATTCATGACCAGAGTCTTTGGCTGTTTGTCCCTACAATCATACAAAGACTTTTATGTCCTGCTAACTGAGCAGAGGCTGTGGGCCCCCTCCCCACCATTCAGCAAACCTTCTCACACTAATGAATCCAAACTCCTGTGAAGTCTTTCAGCACTTCACAAGATCACTAAACTTCCTCTAGGGTAAGAGGCAAAGGGTCTTATGCTGAAGGGATGACACAGCATTACCAAGTTGAGATGAATGAACAAAAAAGCAAGCAGTCTTTGTGTATGGAAGAAGGGAGAAGAACCTGAGAGAGACCCACCACATCACCTAAGGCAGTCACATGATCTGCCTTCATGGCAATTGGCTCCACCAGACCTCTAGGATTTGCCTATCTTAATTGGGCTTTTCTATACCTAGTGGTTCCCGGGGCAAAATTACACTGACATCTCAGCAGTCTTTATCAGAGCTAGGTTGGGCTCAAATATCACTGTCAAGAGAAGAAACAATGGCAGCATTGAATCGAGGCTCTTGGAATTTGGTCCTGGTTTTAATCACAGACCATTGCTTCAAAAGTCAGCTCTTATTCTGCCTTGCAGTGTGTGAGCTTCTATCCCCAGTGCCATGCATGTTGAAGCACTTGTCCAATTCATAGGGTACAGTCCACACCCAAAAGACGCAGAAAGCCAGCATTACTTGTGTAGGCCACGGTTTCATCCTGCAGCTATGGCACCAGTGGAAAACTGATGGGTGCCACAGTTTTGCCAAATCTATACTCAATCTGTGTACAGTTTCCTGAACAGCTGCAAAACATCATTGGAGTGGACACTGAGATGAGTCCTACGCCCCACCATGAGCGGACTCTGTATCTGTGAACTCAACGTTTATAATTTCAACCACTCAGAAAAACTCCCATCAAGCTGCATGTGCTACCTACACCTCTAATCCCAACACTTGGAAGGCTGAGGCAGGAGGATCTACGTGATTTTGAGACCACCCTGGAAAGTGAGCTCAAGGCCAGCCTGAACTGCATAGCGAGACCCTGTCTCAAAAAGACAATAAATAAATAAATAAATAAATAAATAAATAAATAAAAGCAAGATCATGATAGTACTGTCACTGGGTTTAGTCACATAGCTGAATGAATCATGATGATAATATCTCTCAGCTGGTAAGTGAGGCTACCCCCTCCCTGAAACCATAGCTCATCACACTTGGTGGGGGGAGGTTCTTTCTGTTTTTGTATAGAAATTTTGGGGGCTGGGGATATAGCTCAGGGTCACAAGTGCCTGCCTGGCAAGTACAAGGTCTTGAGTTCCAGAAAAAAAAAAAAATGAGAGACTTGATGACTAAAAATACAGACTACATAGACGTACTTATAAAATTTGGGAGTTAAAACTTTCTCTCCACAGACCCTTTTGTAAAGTATCTTGCTATTTGAAAATCTCGTTTTAATAGATTTCTCCTATTAATATCTGTGAAATCCCCCCCATCCTTAATCCATTCATCCTCCACTGTTACCATATGAATGATAACATGAAATCACCTTCACAGGGCTGTTCACAGCAGAAGCCTAGAGCATGAGCTTGACCTGCCCTCTGCATTCCCCAAGCTTGAGAAAACCTTACAAATTCCATCTTGAAAATATTTCATGCCCCGTCTGCTAATCTTTCACTGTCCTTGCCACTGGTCCAGGCTTTCCTTATCTCTTCCATAGACCATTGGTCCTGACCGACCTCTCCTTCCGCTGTCCTTTTTTCCACTCTTGATCTGTAGCTATACAAAAGTGTATTTGACCACACCATGGCTACCCTTCTTCCCCAGCAGAAACCCGCATTCCTGTCGCTGAAATGCTTTCAATGTTTTTTTCTATTATTCCCTCAAAAATTGAGTCCTCAGGCAAGAAGTCAACAGTTGCATCCAGAAACCTGAGTGCAGACAAGTCCCCCAGCTTCATAGTTACTCATAATGCAGACTTGTCTGCCTCTCAAACTTTGCGTCTTCCCTGACATCCTCTTCCTCAATCACAGTGGATTCCTTTGGGATCACAGAAGGAAGACACAGTTGTAGAGACAGAACCATCTCCCACCTCAACTACTCTGCCAGCTCTTCTCTTACCTATGAACACTCAGCCCCTACCACTTCTACTTAATGATGCCTCTTTTTTGGACCACTTGTCATGTGTTCCCTCATTACTCTCCATCAGCTTTTGATCTCCAGTTTGACACCAGTTTTTCCATGTGCAGATACATAGCTATGGTCCATGTTCATTTGCTGAGAGTCGATCTTCCTTGCCATAGAAGAAGACCCCACAAGAACATAGCCTGAGATAGTTTCTTTGGCTCTACTGGTTGGAGAACTGCTGCTTCTGACCCAGCACAGCTCTCCGGTTGTGGTGATAGATGCGAGGCTACAGAAGCCATGCACCACCATGCTGCCATTCCAAGAAGCTCCCAGACCTCTTCAAGGCAGTACAGAGTCCTTGGTAAATTCCAAGAACTGGATTCTTTTTTTCAGGTTACCCAATCTATAAAGCAGCATTGCCTCCCTTTATTTTAGTTGCAGCAAGTCTTAGCCAGTTTGAGGTTAGGCAACTTAGCCAGAAGCAATGGGAATTACTGCCTGAGAGTAACCAATTCATCAGCCTTGCAGAACGATTTCTCAGGCTGGATCACTGTAGGGTCTTCATGTTTATATCACTGACATTTTCCTTAGGGAATCCGTCACATAAGAACTAAACCTACGAAAGTATGCGCCACCTATTGGAGACCCAGGCAGAACAAGACCTAAAGCATCCCATCTTCACAGAGCTCACAGCTAGGCAAGACCAACACATGCTAGCTGAAGAATCGATCCAAAGGATCGTGCGTGGGAGGAACAGTGTTGGGGGATGGCACAGTCGCTCATACAACCCAACAATGTGAACCACTTGTTGGCAGGGGCTTCTGAGACAACACAGCAGAAGAAAGGAAATGGGATGGGAGTTGGGAAGGAAGAGGATGAGAGGAGATTGTTTTTGTTTAATTTTAATTCTTATATATTTATTTTGTCTTTATTATTATTATTACCAGTAAGAGCTATTTTGGACTGAACTACAAGTGAAGCACACAGTTGCACTCCCTAAAAATTTTGCATTTTAATCTAACAAAAAGGAGCAGAGGGAGGCAACCCCGGCCCCACTTTGGCTGCCTAGCAGATGGAGCTGTTGCAGGCTTCCTCCCAGGTCCAGTCCTGTCTGCAGCAGGAAAAGAGCATCTTTGCCCTTCTGTTCTTCTGGAGGAGTCATGCACTGAGGTGCTAAGAGGGCTTTGGATTTGCTGGACTCAGGACAGCCTGGAGTTGCAGGTGTTCACTTAGATTCTGAGTGGCGATCCCATCTGAGCACAAGCGGAAGGACCTCAGCCTTAGTGAAGCTGAACAACGGGAGGCTCAGGCTTTACAAGGGAGGCAGGACAACCCAGGAGCCCAAGCTCCACCCAGAATCACACCATCCGCCCTCTCTGATGTGGCTGTCCCATATTACTGTGGTTACTTGGTTGCTCATTGTTGACAAATTCAGAGGCGTCACTGCAAAGGTCTCTCCAGTGCTTGGCACCTCATGACCCTTTACACTCGATGGAGATGTGTGGCACCTGACCAGGACACAACACAAACTACCTTTTACCAATGATGATAAGGTAATGAGAGACAGATGATGTAGGAGCAGTCTACTGAGCAGGAGAACCCATCTGTGTGCATTTAGAAGGACCATCTTGGCTGACAGTGATGTTGGAGAATCATCCGTATTTACTATAGTCATTCCCCTAATTTTCCCTACCACATAGGATCTTAATAGGCTATTTTCAGGACTTAGACATGCTTGAAAGCAAGGGGAAAAAGTACTGAAATATTTTAGAAATGAGAGTTTTTATTTCTTCAGAATAATTTTTACATGTAATGAATTGCTGAAATAAAGTGTTATATAACTAAACAGGCTTTCACCCTCCCCCATAAAATGAATGAAGATATATAAGGGATATTTCTTTATTCTGAGTATAGGGTGCATTGTTGTTTTGTTTTTGTTTGTTGTTTTTATTTAAACACTGGATAGTTCTCAAAAGAAATGCCAGCTACTTCTTCATTATAGACTAAAAGAGTAGCTCTCATGTAAGTAAGTGTTCATGTTAAGGGTTATTAAGTACAAAAAGCATAACTAAAAATAGTTCAAAACGTCTAGCTACATTTTGTCAACAGTCTTGCTCTAGCCAAGTTCCTCATTAATTGCACAACCTATATTTTGAGAAAGGCAGAACTTAAAACAT
Organism: Myocastor coypus; assembly: GCA_004027025.1. Classification (NCBI taxonomy): domain Eukaryota; kingdom Metazoa; phylum Chordata; class Mammalia; order Rodentia; family Myocastoridae; genus Myocastor; species Myocastor coypus. The sequence goes on from PVJA010010843.1 coordinate 20,439, forward strand.
TTCCAAACAAAATTTCAAGTCTGGGTACACTTCCTTCCCGTGGTCAGTTTCAGTTAAATGAATTATCCTTCAAAAAGGAGCGAAGGAAAAAAGGGAGACTTCTCCAAAAACTCATTAAATATGTGTATTTCATCAAAGGCTTTAATTATAAAGCTGTAATGAATGAATTCTATTGTAACCATCACTGGAGAGATTTCAGATTTCTAGTTCACTTCTTTCATCTTTTGCCTTAACACAATTTGTACTGACAAATAGAAGACACAAATACCAACTTGATGGGAGGATATTTAATCCTATAAGGGCATAAAATCAAAACAAAAAAAAACAATCTTATGTTCTTCAGGCCATAGTATATGAAATCTTTTATCAGTTCATTCGGTTGCTTCCTCTAAAGCTAAAGCACATGAGTGATTCATTTAGGGTACCACATTAACTTCCTGTACATTGGCAACTGTTACTAGATAGACTCAGTGTCCTTCCATGTCATCAAATTTTAAGATTCAAAGCATAGCACATGGACATAAGCAAGTATAAGACACAGGTCTGTAACAGAATTCCAACTGGTGATCAACTTATTACACGTCGCTGAATTAAACTAGCATGGTACAGGGTGCAGGAGGCCCACCTGAGGGTTGTTGCCAGCAGCATACAAGCAGTATAACCAGGAGAAGCTGCCAAGGTGATGTTAGGGATACTGTTTGGAGAAGCTGTTGGAGCTGTTGGAAGTTTCTGGTTCACTTGGGTTGTGCTTTTGGAGAACTTCGTCATGCTGGCTTTTTTGGTGAACTTTGGAGGAGCTCTGGTCCTCATCGTGAGCATTGCTTCCTGGCTCCAAAGGGGAAGATGGTGCACTGCTCAGCCTCACGAAGCTTGTCACATTGGCTTTCCTGATAGGAACTTGGCTTTCCTCATCACTGGAGGAGCTCGGGACCTGACTGTCGCTGATGATGGCTGTGGAACTTTGGTAGGAGCTCTGGTGCTTACTTTGAGAGTTGCTTCCTAGCTCCATTTCCAATCCCTCAACTTGCTAGCACAGATCCTTCACCCCACTGGCAGACTTCCTAGCTTCCACCACTGACCTTTGGGCCTCCCCATCACAGACCCATGAATCCAGCCGTGTGAGACTGTCTGGGCTCTAGGCCTCCAGTTGGACTTGTAGAGGGCATTGCTATGAACTCTAGGTTTTCATCTGGATTCATGCAGGATATTAGGACCCAGACTTCCAGCTGAAGTCATTAGTATTTAGTGTGTGGACAGATTTCCTGTTCTTCTTGTATTTGATTCGTGGGTGATTCCTCATAAATCAACATTATCAAATATGTCTTATAATATGCTCTTTGTCCTGCAAAAACCCCAAACCAATGCAAGATGTGACTTCCAACCTGATTAAATCCTATCCAGGAAAAGAATCTTCTTGTGGGTACATAAACATGTCTGCTCAATACTAAGTCATCTGTAGCTCAGAGGAATTTCAAAGCTCATCACAAGAAGAATTAAAGGCATAGTGGGTCAAGGTGGCTGAGAATGCAGAGGAATGTTGAGGATGAAGGTCCACCCCACCTGGCCACTTCTCCACTAAAGAGGCCTTAGAAGGGCACCCTGGGAAGACGACACCTATACTCCGTATCCTGTAGTGAAAGGTGCTCACCTTCTGTAAATTCTCCCTTAGTCCTTGACACACTTGGAACTGGCAGATACCAGAGGTCAGCAATTCACATGATGTCAAGGAACTTATAGGACAGCAAGGCAAGAATCAAATCAAGAAATTGTACAAAATATCTATAATTTTAACAGTACTTTGGTTTAGTTCTGATTATTTGTACATCATAGGGATGCATATTTGTACTGGAAAGAAAAAAACTCCCTCTACATGTGTGTGTAGTGTAGTGTAGTGTTATACAATACTATATACTATAGTGCTGTTACAGTTACCATTGTCTTCTTGGGATTCTAAGACCTTGAACAATGTTTTTGCTTTTTTCTTTTTGGTATTTATAGTTTATAACGATAGTTTCCTCATTTAATGAAATAAATAAAAACGTCATTTTTTAAGGGTAAAGTAGAATGGTAACCACCAGTTCAAATCGACTGAATGACTAAAGCAGACAATAGATTTTCTTTCTTTCTTTCTTTCTTTCTTTATTTATTTATTTCAGAACCAGGGATTGAACTCAGATCCTTGCACTTGCCAGGCAAGCACTTAGTCTACTGAACTATTTCCCCAGCCCATAGACAATAGATTTTATGCTCCTGCTGTTAATAATAGAAATAGCTGTTTGGGGGCGTTTACATGGAAGGAGAGTGCTAGATCCAGTCCTCTCCCTACACAATCTCATGTAGCACACCCAATTTTGTTACACCAGAGACATCACTCATGACCCTCCCTTGGCAGAAGTAAAAGTGCAGCAGACCTTGCCTAGCTTGCCCTGGTGCACAGTAGCACAGCTTAAAAGCACTCATGCTGACCTACTTGCCAGGCTTTGAGCTCCTGGTCACCCTGAGGCCAGCCACCCTGCCCCCTGAGTCCTCGCTGGGAGTGAGTGCTCCACCGTGGACCTGTCTATGCGAACACTGCTTGCAGGTGCTTTAATCAGCTGAGCTGTTTAGCCGGACTTCCATGTGGATTTTAAATAAATTATTATAAGGTATTAATTAATCCTCAAGTCTAGGAAATTACTCATTCGACGTATTCACTGACTTTTGACAACATATCTATAAGAATTCTGATGTTTTTCAATTAATGTGATGTTAACAGATTCACATATTCTGCTGATAACGATGCCAGTGGAAAAGTTGCTTAAATTGTAGGGACAATGATGTGGAATGAACATCTGCATGCTTCACTTGCTTTCTTATTTGTTTTGTTTGCAAGGTACTTATCTTCGGAAGCTAATAGTTAAGTATTGACAGAAATCTCTGCAGTAGTCACCGCCTAGTTCTTAAAACATGTTGAAAGGATAGCTTAAGACTTTGGTTCCTAATAGAGCGTTTTTCTAGCACATCTTATCTCACAAGCAATTTAAAGTATTTCCAAGCTTGTTATTAATGGTCTGCCACATTCTCTCATACAGCCTTAATTTCATTACGCTCTCCATTTCATGCTTATGTCGCCTCGTGGGACACTTAGGCTAGGTTCTTTCCCAGGACACAAAGAGGATTATTAATTCCATCTCTGCTGATTCGGAGTCAGGCAGGACTATGACTCGTTTCAACCCCTAGCCGTACAAGCATATTAAAGTTCTTCCCATGCTGCCCCACCCCCCAACTGGCTGGTAGCCCCATTCAACCGCTGCTCAGTCCTCCTGCGTGGCACAGTCTATCCAGCCCCCTGCTTCCCTCTGGAAGAATCTGATAACCTGAGTGACATTTTCTCTTTTATTTTTCTCTCCTCACTCTCCATCATCTTTCCTACAGTAAGCTGAGTTCTTAATTCCTTTCGCTTCCTCAGAAGAAAAGGCAAAAGCGGCTGTCAGAGACAAAAAAAAAAAAAAAAAAATGTTCTTTCTGCTTTTTCATCTCTGGGCAGATGAATCAATAAAAGATGAAGAGAAAAGTGCTCCATCTTCTGGTCAAGGGTGAACATGAAGCAGCCGACAGTCCCCATTGTCAGAGGAAGCATTTCATCTCTGGGACAGGACCCTGAGGACAGCTATGAATGAGCTCTTCCAATACCTTCAAGAAGAAAACATCCCTCTCCAAGGCTCCAGAGCTCACATGCTGGAAATAACTTTCTCCCAGCTTCCCTCTCTTGCATTTGTCATTCACCCCTACCAGCACAACTGACAATAATGCAAGTTGGTATGGTGTTCAGGGTGGGTCCTCTTCCACCTTCATGTCTAGCACAATACTTAATCCTCTGCTTTCTCCACCCTTTCATCTACAACATACGCACGATGTTTTCTATATCATATGTGTGTATAAAATAATGACATATGTAAATAACATACACTATATATAAAATAATAATGCGTTATTGGGAACACTAACCAAAACAAGATTTGTAAAGTAAGCCCATTGGGAACATAAAAGGCACTCAATAAAAATGAGTGACCTTGACGCTCTGATTATAATCATCAATACATCAGTTTTTCTGTTTAATTCCATTAAATTGTCTGGCCTTTAGGAAGGTCAAGTAAACTTTTTTCAAGCTAAGTTTCATCTCCCCAAATTAATGGCTTACTAGCAGTAACAAAAGAATTACTTCCACTGAGCCTGGTGGCACATGACTGTAATCCCAGTATTCAAGGGCCTGAGGCAGGCTCACAGCCAGTTCGAGACCAGTTTGCTCTACAAAGTCATTCCAGGCCAGCATGAACTGCACAGTGAAACCTTATCTCAAAAAGTACAAAAGAAGTCTTTAAATGCATTTAGCACAAGATATGGTGGATGACAAAAAGTATTTTCCAGAAAATATTTTTATAGTCATAATATGAAATCACTTGGTAATTGTGATAAATGCAGATTTGAATTTAGTAAGTCTGGAGAAAGCAGAGGATTAAACATTGTGCCAGACACGAAGCAAACAGAGAGGCCTCACCCTGAACACCATACCAACTTGCCTTATTATCAGACATGTTGGTAGGGGTGAATGACAAATGCAGGAAAGCTGAGGTGAGCCTCAGATACTGCCTTCTGACGGGCAGATGGTGCCAGTTTTCCTGAGCTGAGGACTCTCCCGTGAGTCAGCAGGTGCTGGGATATTAACATGTGATGTAAACAGGGCCTCTGTTTGGCTGGTGTGTGCTGGCATGTCTGCGCTGTTCCTCTACAAGCTGTAGCTGATGGCAGTTATCCATGACAGTTGTGCTAAAGCCACTGTCTAACAGCACTCTCAATGTGTTCAGTACAGCACCCTGTGTCTTAATTACTTTTTGCTCGTTGCTGGGACAAATACCTGATACTCAAGATGAAGGAAGGAAAGGTTTATTTAGCGCACAGTTCGTAGAGGTTTCAGTCCATATTCGGCTGGCCCAAGACTGAGTGGAGCAGGGCGGAGAGCATCCAGTTCATGGAGGCAGAACAGCAGCAAAATGGTGGCAGAGGCAGCCAATTAATCAAGGCAGCAGCTCAAGTCTGTCTCTCTGTCTCTCTTTATATTACATTCAGCCTTAGGCTACACCCATAATCCCAGAAGTACTTCGACCCATAATTCCATCAGTACTAAAACCCATAATCCCAGGGATCATGGATCAAGTCTCAAACTCTAAAAGTCTCCGCCCAATGACTACATGAAGCTTTGGGGGGACAACTAGACATAAACCATAATACCCTGGGAGGCTGAGTCAGACAGCACAGGTGTTATATTTGGACCTAAATTCACTGAATCGAGCCAGCGAGTGTGGTGCTGCCTGCCTGTAATCCAAGCAGTCTAGCAGGCTGAGTCAGGAGGATCATAAATTCAAGCCCAACCTGCGCAATTTAATGACTTAACAGAACCCACCCGAAAATCTAGAACACACAAAACGCTGGAGATGTAGCTCAGTATGAAGGACCTGGCTTCAATCCCCAGTACCAGAAAGAAAGAAAGAAAAAAAAAAAAAAGTTACTATGTGATACAGCAAGTAAGACGCAAGGACATCCATGAAAGATTAGCAGAATGTTACTCATTTCCACTTGCCCATGGAGCAGGTTCTGTTCTTCCCCAAAGCCACGGTCTTGGTGCATCTGAATGCAAAGTGGGTTCCTAGGACTGCTGTCTAAACCTGTGTTCCATTTGACCCTTGAGGATAGATTTCTTTAGAAGAATCATGTCTGATCAGTTGTTCTCCTGCTCCCAACACTGTGTTTTCATTTCTGGTTTGGAATGAAATTGTGTAACAACAAAGGTAGTGGCATTCTCGATCAGAGGCCAAGCCAGACTTGGGCCCAACCCAGCAAAGACCAAGCGCCATGTGTGTTCTGGTGGATAGAGGCCAAGAGCTGAGGTGGACACTGAACCTCACCTGGAGGCCTTCACATGCAGATCTGGAGGTCCAGCTTGAAGCACTGGGACATCAGGTACCCAAAACTCCAGCCCCTGCCCAAGCAATAAGGGGGTGTGTAACATAGTGAGGCAGCCTCTGAGTGGGGCTTGTGCTCTAGGGGTGGCCGCAGGCCAGGAAAAATGACATCATCCTTCATCCCTGACCCGTTTCCACTGTTATCTAACTCAAGCCCAGGGATCATCTTGTTTTGGGAAAAAAGAAAAAAACAATGTCTTGTAAATTCTACATGTGTCTGCTGAATAATAGTTTCTAAATTTTGTGGCATGGCAACCGACTGTGAGTTTCTTAGTAATCCGTTATGTGGAATCTTCCCCTCGTTGGCCGATTTCAGAATACAAAGACTTTTTCTCACTGAAGTTCATCTTGCTAAGATAGCGAGAGCGGGTTTATAGCTGTGACTCCTTCGCTTTCTTGTCTTTGTCTTTCTTCACTCTTTCAGTCTTCAGTTCCCGTCGTTCATTCCTTCCCTTCCCTTCTATGCAAGCAAAAGGACATCTTACTCTGGAGGAGGAAAGGTTGACGCAAAGAATCAATACTCCATTTCATGAGGGAGACGTTTCTAATAGCTCCACTGGCAACTTTATGAACCAGGAGAGAATTCGATGAAGTAAAGAAGCCAGAGAAAGGATGGTGTGCGTTTTTCCCGCCCACGCTCTCTAGACACAGAATTTTATTTCCAGCTCTGTAAAAGTTGGGTAAATCACTGAGGTTTCTGAAGCCTCATTTACTCTGCACAAGCACTCATAAAGTAAGGGAAGAGTGACACATACAGAAATAGTTTCCCAGAGACTTTAAAAGCATTGCTATTTGCTCTAGATGTGTACTTTAAAACCAAGACCCTATTTACTCACTTAAAGTTTTATCGTTTGTTTCTAATTGTTTCCATTCATATTTAAAGCAGTCAAAATTACCAAACAATATTGACATCATGGTTAAAAAAAAAAAAAAAGATACGAATGTACTCCTTTATGGTCAAAAATGTTCCTACTTTTTGTCCATTTTTTTGTATCAGAATTCTTAGTCAGGACCCTGCACACACTAGGCAGGCAGTTGTGTCACTGAGCTATATCCCTTGCCCATTTCCAACATGTTAAATAAAAAGTAAAGCATTTAAAAGCATTTATAAATAGACAGCCTTTACCAGCATTGTCATTTGACTACTTAAAGCACCAAGAAGCTACTGGAAGCAGATGGAATGGCTGCAGATTTAAGAACTTCTCTGTTATGGCTTATGTCTAGTTGTCCCCCCAAAGCCTCATACAGTCATTGGGCAGGGACTTCTATAGATTGAGACTTGGCTCATGAGTCACTGGGATTATATGTTTTAGTACTGATCTAGAGTTTGAGACTTGATCCATGATCCTTGGAATTATGTATTTTAAGTATTTCTGGGATTGTGTATGTAGCCTAAGACTGATATATTGAGGCAGAGAGCCTGAATATAATATAGAGACAGAGAGACAGACTAGAGCTGTTGCTTTGCTGCCATGAAAGCTGTTGCTGTGTGCTTCCCTGGTTGGTCGATTGCCTCTGTCACTGTTATTGCTGTTCCGCTGCCATGACCTGGATGCTCTCTGCCCTGTTCCACTCAGCCTTGGGCCAGCCGAATATGGACTGAAACCTCCACGAACTGTGAGCTAAATAAATCTTTCCTTCCTTCACTTTGAGTGTTGAGTATTTGTCCCAGCAACAAGTAAAAAGTAACTAAGACATTCTCCAGACATGACTTCGAAGTAGACGAACCACAGCCCTGCTGGCTAACTGAACAACTGATGGACTGACTGGAAGGAGCTGGCTTGCTCGGAAGTTAGAAGGTCACAGAGACCGAAACTCAGACGTGGCCCTCATTCCCAATTTGCACACTCACGAGGTTCTCAATATGACGCATTTGTGGCCCACTTTCCTCAGTTGCTGGAGAGGACCGCACTCTACTTCCGTTGCCTTCTGTGCAGCTTGGCTGTGCTCCAGAACACCAAGATGTGTGTGTAAAGGCTCAGACATGGGAGCAACAGCTTTCCAGCCTTCCCTGTGCGATCCACAGACCCTAGCCGAGTTCCTAAGCTCCCTGTCTTTATTTTTTCTCATGCATAGGCTTAATAAAGGACCTAGCTTTCAGGGCCAAGTTAGTAGAAACACTTAGAACAGTGCACGGTGTCTTGTAAATTCTACATGTGCCTGCTGAATGATAGTTTCTAAATTTTGTGATATGGCAACCGACTGTGAGTTTCTTAGTAATCCGTTATGTGGAATCTTCCCCTCATTGGCCTGCTGCTTGCTGGCTTTCCCTCCTGCCCTAACTCTCTGGAAACCACTAAAATATAGACCAAGTGCGGTGTTGGCAGCCCTCTTCTCACAAGGCTAGCTCCATGAAGTGCCTCATTAATGGTGTCAGCCATTCAACATTGCAAATTAGTTCAATTGACCATTGCATTAAATTAAATTAATGGAGTGCCACCTGAAAGCTAAACACCCAGTACACTATTCACAATCTCACCCCGTAAGGCCCCTCTCCTTTATCCTCCCTTTCCTCCATGGTTAGCCTTCCCAGCAGACCCTCAGCTGTGTGTCTGCCTCTTCTGAGTGTGGTGCCCTCTGCCGCTGGCAGCTCCAGAAGCTGAAGGTTGACCTGCAGTCCCCACTCCTGCTTCCTGATCATGAGACACAGCAGCCTCTTCTCATGACTTGACCCAAGATCCCTGCACACCATGTGGGAGGGATGAGGAGAAAATTCTGTTCTCTGCATGTTTCTGTATGCTCGTCACATCACGTGGACTAAGCGCCTACTGAATACAACACACTAGAGAATGCAAAGATAAATACCTCCTATCAATAAGTGTCTTACTTCATACAAGCATCTATGCCATTTTCTTATGTAAAAGAAAGTGCATCATTTCTTAAGGTTTAGTGATAGACTATTGGAGCACTAAAGAAAGCATAACTGGGTTCTCTTCTCTGGTCTTCCTCCTGCCACTTTCTGGGTCCCCAGCCCTCCTTCATTTTGCCTCATATTTATAACCCACGATGTTACCTATCTACTTTTTTGGTTATTTATCGATGAGTGCCATTAGCTCCCAAAATATAAATTCCATGTGAGCAGGGATTTCGTCTTCCTTAACAATTGGACCTCCAGCACACAGGATACTATTTGGCATGCAGAGGTGTCTCAATAAATATCTCCTGAAAAACTACTTACCACAAGAAATTACTTTAAATTGGCCTTTAGTGAGTAAGAAGATGGCATGGTTAAGGCAAATGGTCAGTTTCATCAACTTGGAATCTGAGTGTGTTCTGTGGTCGTCTAGCATCTACGTCCAGTCACGCACCCCGTTTTCTCCCCAGTATTCTTCTTGCTCTCTGCAGCCCCCTAGCAGGTATCAGCAGAGCAGCTCCGCTGTTCCACGACCTCCTATCCTGGTAGTTTAGCCTTGGACACAAGTGATCACTATCTGAAATAGTGAGGCTAACAAGCCATTCGCTCTAAGTTGTGGGATGTAGTCCCAGGGGTAAGAAGGCTATGATGGGATGGGTCCGATAAGCTAGAAACGGGCGGAAGAACATTATTGAGGGAAAACCCTGTTCCAAAGGAAGCATAAAAGTTACTAAGTACAGAATAACTGAGGTAATAAAGTAGGTACAAGATGGGGAAATGAAAGGATTTCGTGGAATTTAACTTTTAAAATTAATTTTATGAAAGAAAATTATTTCTGCAACAACGGTGTTATATTTCAGATAGCTCAGTGACATTTACAGAGTGTAAATTCATAGCATGATCCGAATCCCAAGTGGATAAACTGCAAAGATGCACCATATTTGTTAATGTCGTGAGGAGTCAATTAAATCCAGGAAGCCGAGAAGTTGAGGAGACAAAGAGCGAGGAGACAGGAGTGAGAAAGGTGGGCCAAAACAAGAAGCCAGGGTCCCTGTCACGGTTGTGTTTAGCGCAGCTGTATTTTATTTTTTGAATGTCTGTCCAGGAAACCCAGATTTGGCGTTACTGCTTGCCCCACTGCAGTGACGTCACCTGAAGCTGACACACGTCCTGGAAGCAGAGTCTTCCTGCCTTAGAAAGTACAGGCAGGAGGGTCGAGGCAGCGTTTGGGCTTCTTTTAACTACCGTTTTGAGAAGGGGAGATTTTGTCTAGACAGCACCTTTCTACCATCCATAGAAGTTGCTTCAAAATCCAGAAAAGGCCAAAACACCTCCAGCATGGGTCAGTAGTGGGTTTCAAAGAAGAACAAACTGTCTTGTTTTGTTTCTCCATTTGCAAACATCTCCAAAATCTGCCCATGCAGTGGTGAATGAAAAATAACTTAGGTCATTTTGGAAGTGGCATTTTGAAGTGGTTCGCTGTAAACCATTCCTTTGGGAATTCACTGGCTTGCAGGGAGTGTTTGCCTCACACAGGGTTTCTTGATACTCAGCAGGGGTTATAATTCTGGCCTCTGTCCTACCTCAAGTTCACAGCAACTCTCTTCTCAGCAGCCTGAATGTAGCCCCGGAGATATGGCTGCAGACCCAAGGAGCTTGACTTTTGTGTCAGACCAGGGTGCAGCCATATTTTCTCAATGCATTTTCTAGTATGAAAGTGAAATTTTTCTGTGACACAAATGCACTCCAGATGAGGCTTCCATTATCCTCAGTGGGGATAAGGAGGGAGCCATGTGTTACACCATAGTTGCTTCAAGTAGGGATCTGAGTTGAAAAATGATTTTCTAAGCTTACCAGGTTGTAATCCCTGACAGGGTGTATCAAAAGAATTGGAAATTTACAGCCAACTAGAAATCCCCATGTGCAGGGCCAGTGAGATGGCTCAGTGGTCTAAAGTGCTTGCTTGGGCAAGCTTAGGTAGCCACAGGGACCACGGTTCGATCCCTGGCACATGCTGTGCCAGCCCCACCCCAGAGCAAGCTGAGCCGGTCATAATATGAAAAAAAAAATCCCCATGTGGATTTGCTCAGGAGTGACCTTACAAAATAGTTTCACATAACAGTTCCAGGAATTAGAACTTGAACTTATAAACCAGACACTCCTGAGGATGCCAACCCACAGCACTGCCTGCAACTAACTGGGCAGTGTGGTTCAGATCCGCTCTGGGAATGCACTCAACATTCAAAAAGGGCCCCAGGGACCCAGCAGAGAATTCGGTAAAGGGGCCAGTGGCATATATTTTTCCGACTTACCAGCTTCTCGAAATGCAAACAGATTTTTTTTCCAAATACAAGCGAGAGAATAACCACTTCTATTCTTGCCACCAGCCAGGCCCAAGATGACAGGAGCTACTTCAGAAACAGGACAATGCAGCAGCCCACAAATCACAGAGGGCAGAAAGAGTAAAAGACAGACACTCTTTTAATGTTGTCAAAACAAAAACTTGATCAAAACACACACCTCCCAGACTCCAAACTCAGTCCAGAGACTTTATTGTGGAGAACAAAAGTCCCTAGGAGGATGAATAAAAACTGAGGAGTGGACTGAAGAAAGAGGATCTTGAAACAATGATATTCTCTCAAGGCCAAGAACAAAATTCATTACCAAATAAAAGGCACAAAGAAACGACAACCACAAAACAGAAATGTGAAGTGACTGTGACACGTTGGGCCAGGAAGCCAGCATGACAATATTTTCTCATAAGATGATCTGCTATTTCATCACCATATGCTGGGGGGAAATCCAATATGTTCCTGACAGACTCTGAACATTTTTTCCCAAGATGCTTAAAGCTTTAGGGAATATGTCAAAGATACTTAGCACCCATTGCAGTTTTGAATATTACACATTGGTAATTCTCCGGTTCATGAATTTTAATAATACTACTGTAATTCAGCTTGCCAATCATCCTCCAAGCCCTAGATGATAAAAACATGTAGCAGAGATTCTGTTTTGGGCCTATTCCAAGATACTGCTCACTCTGCAAGGGATATATATATTTTTTTTTCATTTTACTTTTTTCCCATTTCATACATTATATATGCATGTGCATTCTGATATATATATATATATATATATATATATTCATATATATGTTCATATATGTGCATATAGAAAATATGCTAAGACTTGGAATTAAGACATTAATTGAACAATTATTTCAAAACACTAGTTGATCACATTGCAAAATATAGCTCACTGGTTTCGAAAAAGACGCCAGCTTCAAGATGTAATGACTTTAATTACACAGACACAATTACACTAACACAGAGAAGAACCCAACACGAGCGTAAAAGGCGCCTTTCAGGCTACTTGTAGTGGACGCTTCCTTGTGGAAGACCACTTCAGAACTTCTACCGCATGTCTCTGCATTCTAGCTCCTTTTCGGGGTTCTTACAATATCTGGGTCACCCCTGGACTATTCTAACTTCGACACAAATGTCTTTAGCATACCTGGGAATATGCTCAGTGAACAACTGCTCTAAGGTGATACATATGCTCTTCGATTCACAATGGGTTTTATCCAATAAAGACGTCGTATGTTGAAAACACATTTAATGCACATAAATGGCTAAGCATTGCAGCTTCGCCTAGGCTACCTTAGACATATTCAGAACTCTTCCATTAGCCCACAGCAGAGCAAAAGCACCTAACACAGACTAGTCTGAAATTCTGAAACCTCATAGTATTTACCGACTGCCTGTATCTCAAAGAACCCGAAGGGCAGCACAGCCCGTTACTGAGATCTGCTGCTTTTCACCGACCCTGGGATGCCTGAAAGCTGCAGCTCCCACCCCTAGCCACAGCCTCATGGTGTCAGCCCAGCAAAGGATCCAAATTCAAGACCCAAAGTCTGACTTGCATGCTTTCAGACTTTCACTAAATGGAAAGGTTGGGCCTTGAATGGTTGCAAGCAGAGGATTGTTTATCCACAGATACAGAATAGGACACTGCGCGATTCACACTAGTGTAAAACTGAAGTAACTGAATTTCTTTCTCTTCCTCTCTGTTATTCTAGGTCCTGAATCACATTTATGCGACTCTCCCAGCCTTCAGATGTGCCTGGCATCAACTCCAGTGTCTTCCCGCCTCATCCTTGCCACGCACTGAGCCCCACAAGTTGGATACCAGCGCTGCCCTCGCTGGCCTTTGTCCTCCTCCCCTGTCTTCCCCACATGAGACCCTCGCTGCACCTTGCTGCCCTGTAGGCTCTCCGCTTCCTCCTTTCCTTTTGCTTTCTCTCCAGTTCACTCCCTTTGCTGACACGGGTGGGCAGGTCTTTGTAACACGCTGCTTCCGTCTCCATGCTCCTCTGTCCAACAACAAAGGCAGCCACTGTACCAGCTAGAACGCAAAGCCCCTCTCCATGCCTGGAGCAGAGTCCGATGCCCCCCAGCCCTTGCTGGTAGTTGTATGCTCCCCTACCTTGCCACACAAGCACTTCGTGAACGTGGCTCGTTCGCTTCTCACAATCTGAGAATGCGTGCCCTGCCTCCCGTGCCTTCTTCCTTCCCTTTCCGCATTCGCCATGGGTCCTAACACACTTCCTGCACCCACCTGGACCCAGACCATTCAGCCTGCGCCACACCAGTTGGCTCTGGGTATCCCTGGCTGCAAACCTGGCCACTGCTGCAGATGTGTCTTATTTTCTTTTAATATTCGAGAACCTTCTGAAGGTAGGTAGGTGTTGCTCAATAGCACTTTTAATAAAGGGCTGCCATATACAGCGCCCTGCCCTAGGTTCTACCATAACTTAGAGGGGCTCGCCGTCTTCAGCATTCCTTGACCACACACAGATAATGGTTATCATGCACATTTGCGGTGAGTGGACTTCCACAATCTTTGTACTATGGAAGTCTCTCTTTCATGGCCCTGGATTCCTGATCTAACCTTAGGGCCTATACAGCACAGCCATGAGGCCCATCCGAGCCCATCACAGGCTCTTCTTCCAGTGTGTTTGTGTCTACTGCCATTTCTTTTTGCCTTCACTTTCTTTGTACCTTTTTTTCAAGCCCTTTTCTAATTCACATGCTCAAAAAAAGTAGGCTTCTTAAGCTCATTAGAAATTAATCTTTTGGCTCTGAATGACAACTCAGGAATTCTGCTATGACTTAAAGCCTAGGATGTAAAAACTCAAGCAATTTTCAGCATACATTTTTGCTTCTCAGAAGTCAGTCTATATTTTTTTTCATGTTTTGTGGTACAGGCAATTGAAATTGAAATAACAAGGCAAATGTCATCTTAACACTTGGGAAAATGATCTCTCAATGAAATCCTGGCTAATATGTAGTAATACTTGGTGTGTATAGGTGCAAAAAATGCATTGGGAGCCTATATTCCAGACATAGGAAGCCCCGTCTTCTTCAACAAAAAAGAGAATGTAAAAGCCTAGATTTTATGATTGCTAGATTACTTTTTAAAGAAAATTATATATTAAAGTCTTCCAAAAGTTCTTTAGTTACATGACTCATTCATACTTATTAAATTTGCTGTTTGCCTTTTCTCAGATTGAAATGTAACATAAAAAAGCAATGATTTACTTTTCAAAGGTCAGAACAATTTTAATTGCTTTTTAGAATATGATGATCTTAGCTCAATCAAGTAGTATTAATTCTGTCTCTCTGTGCAACTAATTTAATAACCCTTTTAGCCTGTGGATGCAGAAAGTAGTTCAGCGCTTTTGAAGATTAGTAACCAGAACCCCTTCAATTCCCAGGAATGACCTGATTAGGTTGATTAAAGCTCTCTGGATGCCTTAGCCACTTTGCTGAGGAGCAGCCATTGTGTGATTACCCAGGGCAGTAATACGTGCCTGGCCTAGTTCTACTAGCATTATACTTGGGTCACGTTGCTTAAAGCCACAATTTTTTATTTATTTTGTTATTCTTTATCAATAATGAAAAAGAACAACATCACTTTAGAGAAAGAAAATGTTCATCTCCCTAGACCCATTTCCCTTCATGGGACTGTAAGCTAGCTGCATCCACACTGACCTCCAATAATGAGTTTCTTCAGACCTTACCTTCATCTGTCCTACTTCATCATTTTAAAAAATGAATTTAGAGTCACTAACTTTGGATCATGTGGTAGTGTAATGGGTTGGATTGTGTCCCCCTGGTTTATATGCTGAGCCCTAAGCCCCCAACCCCAAGAGAATGACTATATTTGGAGATAGAGTCTTTAAAGAAGCAATTAAGGCAAAATGAGGTCATGTAGGATGGCCTAATCCAAAATGACAGTTATTCTTAGAAGAAGAGATTATAACACAGATATGGGCCCAAGGGGGAAGGCCATTGGAGGATATAGCGAGAAGGCTACCACCTGCAAAACAAAGAGAAAGGCTTCAAAAACCTTGATCCTAGTCCTCTAACCTCTAGAATTTGGAAAAAAAATAATAATTTCTATTGTTTAAGCCATTTAGTCTGTGGTACTTTGTTATACTGGTCCTAGTAAACCGATATACAGAGCTTTGCCCCTTGCTAGGCATGCAGTTCCCCCTGTAATTGTGGAAGACTAGGGCCATTTTAAAAATTACTTGAGCAATTAGGAAAGCATGAACTGCCCAATTTTCTTACAAAATATATTGCTAAAACTTTTCAAATTTGTTAACGTCAAATAACATTGTTGTGTATCCTCTAAGTGGAACTCCATATTAGTGTACTATTTTAAAAAATAAAAGTTCCAATCATAATCTATTTAAATACAATCTTTGACCACAGATTTCTAGAGTTTTACCCTCGTTCTATAATTTTGATTTTTTGCTTTGAGAATTAAGCCACAGCAAACTGGCTTAAGATCAATAAATGTTCAATTCAGGATAAATGGTCCCCGCTTTTGGCATCTTGATGATTTCCATCTTCTTCTAAATTGAATTAATTTCATGAAAACAAATTACTTATCATTAAAATCAGCACTTATGCTTTCAATTTTTCATTCTATGCCTCTTACCAAATAAGTGCAAAAGTGAAGCAAAATTCAAACTATCCAATAAAACACTGCGATAAAAATTAAAGTGGAAGATGCTGCCAGAATTCCACTATCAGCTAAGAGGCAGATCTACGAGACAGAAAATAACACGCTGCAATCCCGGACCCAAAGATTTCCATTCAGCCTCGAGAAGACAGTTGAGTCTAGTTGTGGTTTGCATTGACGCTCCATTCGCTGAGTTCCTGCCCCGCAGTAAGCAGTAGCTACTCTCCTTGCTGTTGTTATTTTTATACAGTTGTTGCTGCTGATATCTAAGTGTGTCCTAATTGCATCATATACATGGAAAGATCACAGGACTTGCGGTGTACAAGAAAAGCAGTTCATGGAGAACTGGCTTTCTACAAGTGAAAGACCATGCATAGCGATACAAGAATGAGCGAGCCTAGTCCATTGAGCTGCCCATGCCCCCATCGATGATGCACACATGTGAGCTGTTTGACCTAGTGCAACAGAACAGCGGAGATGTGCTTGGAGTTCCCAAACATCACCCAGCTTCCTGTTCCTAGGAGGAAGAATTACAAAAGTAGAATCAGGGTAAACATCAAAAGGGCTCTTAACAGAGCAGAAACTGCCTAATGTCCCCATTCCACCTCAGTGGAATGCAAATACTACTTGTGCTATAACTCAGGGCTGTGCTATCTATTTTTTACCCCTCTCTTGGTCAGCGATGATTAATATGCTTTTTATCACTGTACTAATAGGCATACTTTTGCAAGTAAAGACTTGCACATGCACTGTTTCTCTTCATCTCAAGGCATTGAGAACCAGGGTCACATGGCCATGTTTCAGATGAGAAAAATCAAAATTCAGAAATGCTACATAACCTGACAAAGCTCATGTGATGAAATAGGTTACTACCTGCAGTGACCTGAATGTTTGAAGAGCCCCACCTCACGACCGCCCATTTGTCTGTTGAAACTGAATCCTCAAAACTATGGCATCAGGAGATGGAGCCTCTGGGAAGTAATCAGGTCATGAGAGTAGAAATGGATGGTTTCCTCACAGAAAGTTCCAGCAACTGGAGTTCTCTCTTCCCACCACAGGAGGACACAGTAAGAAGTCACCATTTAGAAATGCAATAAGGGAGCCTGACTAGATACTAAATCTGCTAGCAGCCCAATCTTGGACCATGCAGTATATAGTACTGTATTACAGGGTCTTGAATGGATGAGGACACCACCCTGATCTCTGCCATTCTTCCAGAAAGTCACCGGTATCAGCCCACCTATTTCCCGCTGCACCACTATGGCATGAGTAGTCATCACAAAGCAGCTCTCCTTTGTAAGATGTAGGGTTGTAAGGAGGATCACAATAGTCCATGCTGGGGCCAGTCATGGTGGTGCACACCTGTAATCCTAGCACTTTGGAGGCTGAGGCAGGATGATCAGTCTGAGTATGAGACCAGCCTGGGCTACAAAAGTGAGCTCAAGGCCAGGCTGAACTACATGGCGAAACCCTGTCTCAAAAAGACAAAAAAAAAAAGAAAAAAACTCATGCTATTCTCAGATTATCAAAACTCTGCAAATAATCCAAACGAATCACAGACTCACACTGTGAATCTTAAAAAACCATCTGGCTTGGCTCTCTACATTTGTTATACAGAAAAGCCAAGGCCAAAGAATAAACACTATGCACAAAATCATTTTAGAAAGAATTTGGGAAGTTAGACCTGAGACAACCAACCTTCTTCATCTGTACTGCCTGTCATTCAGTAACTGTTGACTAGCAACTTGAGAAGAAATAGGTGCAGCAATTTAGAAGACAAAAGCTCAGCAGCCAGAGACTGGGTTGAAACGTGTGCTCCATGGCACGCAGTGGCTGTTGCTCGTGCTTCCTGCACTTCAATTACTCTCCTGTAAAATGAGAATAATAATAATAATAATAATAGTAGTAGTAGTAGTAGTAGTAGTAGTAGTAGTAGTAGTAGTTCTGACAGTTAAATAAGATGATAGCACTGAGGCATGATGAGTCACACTTAACATAGTCGTCAGAGAGGGGCAGATTGCATGTTTGCCATTTCACCGCTCACGGTACAGATGCTATGTAAACACTACAGGCATTGCCATGGTGGTGGCACAGCCTCACAGTTGTGGCTTCGCTAGTCCCAGTAAGACTTGACAAGTTACAAAGGGTAATCTTCAGTGACTGCCTTGGGGATTACTATTCCAAACCTGAAATATTTAAAGACAGAAATTAGCTGAACCCAGGGAAATACCAGATGTTCAGAACAGAATGATGGTCCAGCCAAGACAGTGTCACTTCTAGATGGACAGTGGCCATGAAAAAGCCCTCCTAATGAGCAGCCCATGGAAATGTGAAATATGAAATCTAAATATTCAAGATGGAGAGAACTGGACCAGTGTCTGTGCAGAGCTCTGCTGCTCAGCTCCTACCAGTTATTGTGCTCCTCGCTGGCTCCATCTCACTCGTGTGCTACAATCACATATAAATTAGCACCCTCTTCTCCTGGTGAAAGAGTCTAGATTTCTGACATGGCCAGAAGAAACACAGCATTTTATTTTTAAACTACCATTGTTTTTGGTTTCTTTGTCCGCAAAGCCATAATGAGACACATGCAGAATATCCAATTTTAGATCTGTTGTGCTACCAGAGTATTTTCCTTCAGAAGGAAAAAAAAAAAAAAAAAAAAAGCAGAGGAAATTACTATGCAAATAATTGTGTCCCTCTGTCTACAGGGCTGGTAACCACTGGACACATCACTTTGGAATTCCCTAGGCTCTTCCCAGACACCAGTGTGTCTGAAAAGCCACACACATCTCACAACTTCCACAAGTGGCCAAAGAGTGGTTTGGGTAAATTTGAAGAGCAAGGACTTCCTAGGGACCACAGACTTTATAGGCTTAGCTACTCTTTTATAATGTCAGAAATTTGGACCAAGAGACCAAATGGACATTCTGAGAATATTGTAGAAAGAAATCTACATCAGGTTGAAGTAAGTGAGGCCTGGTCTTTCAGTATAAAGTTAGCAGAAGTGCAAAACCTTTAGATTCTTGTTCTGTTTTCACTTGCTCAAATCTATGATATAATATCTTCTTGATCCAAAAAGATAAAAATCTTTTAAATTATATATATATTGAAAAGATTGGAAACTATGACACAATTCTTGTTGCCTTGCTTCAGGCAAAAA
The DNA here is from genome assembly GCA_004027025.1 of Myocastor coypus. Lineage (NCBI taxonomy): Eukaryota > Metazoa > Chordata > Mammalia > Rodentia > Myocastoridae > Myocastor > Myocastor coypus. The sequence goes on from PVJA010010843.1 coordinate 39,487, forward strand.
TAAGTAAATATACATAAATAAGTAAATATACATAAATAAAATTCAGGTAAAGGGGCTGGGAATATGGCTCAGTGGTATAAATGCCTGCCTGGCAAGCACAAGGTCCCAGGTTCAGTCCTCAGTACTTCAAGAAAAAAAAAAAAAAAAAAAAAAAAAAAAAAAAAAAAAATTCAGGTAAAGAAACCATGGAATAAATTCAACTCTTCTCTTTTTGTTTGTTAACCTAGTGGAATGGGCCTACCCTCCCCGCTCCCTCCAACCCTGTAGAATAGTCACATACCCACCATGATGACAGTTCTTATAGCTCATAATTTTACAGTAAGTCTGAGAGGAGGAAGAAATGCATCAAAGGGAAGCATTTATGAAACACGGGTTCTGTGGGCCAGAGCTTGGAAGTCCTTTCTTTCACGTTTTTGGCCCACCTTTGAGGGAGCCACCCACAGCCCCTGAAGCCCCAAAGCTGAGCCTGGATACGTGGGCCCAGTGACTCTCAGAATTGGAGCAAGCCCTGCTGAAACATTGGGGTACCATGGAGGTAGACCCTGGCCACCTGAGATAACCCCACCCCCACCCATCCCTGAGAATCACCACACTTTACCCTGCTTTTTAATTGCGGGGAGATAGAAGTTATAAGAGTCTGGAACCTTCTAAATGCTGCAGTATTTAAGAGGCTGGCAAGCTGCTTAAGGAACCACAGAGAAAATAAGTGTTTGTGTTCCCAAAGAGACTTCTTTAAGAAATAAATAAACAAAGGCCATGAACAGCATCCTCCCCCAGCTCCCCCCGCCCCACCAGAAGCCTCGAGCTTTTTCCCTGAGGTCCATGATCAGCATAAAACCAGCTACATTTTCATTTTTGTTTTGGCTTCTAGCAAACAAGGAATCACATTTACAGTTCATTTTCATTAACCTTGCAGAGCTCTCTAGTGTAAATATTTACTCTAGCTCTTTACCTGGCCTCGTCTTTTTATATTTATGCATTCTCAAGTCCCAACTTTCAACTATTTTATACTAGCTTGTAAATTATATATGTTCACTGACAAACCCCATTTCTGTGCTACCAGTAGGCAAAGCAAATAATCATTTCATGTACGGGGCCAGTCTTTTCAGTACCTGATACAGATGTCAGCTGTTAACTTTCATTGCTACTCAGCATTCCTATTTCGGGGGGTGGTCTCACTATGTAGTCCACACTGGCACTGAACTTACTATGAGGCCAAATCTGGTCTCAAATTTGCACCAATTCTCCTGCTTCTGGAATTATAGGTATGTACCACCATGCCTGGCCTCACTGTGCCTATGTTTGCATTATGAGTCCTATTAATTATATTAATGATTTTTCTTTGTTCAGCCAACAGATCCTTACTGAGTGTCTACTATGTACCATACATCATTTCCTGAATTTTGTTTACATATACTTACTTGTGCTTCCTTAAAGCAAGACAAGAATTGCACCACAGCTCCTATTTTCTTCCACTATGCCGTATGTTATGGGTACAATTGCAATAGAAGCAGCACATATATAGACTGCTTTCAGGAATATCATGCAGTTGTCACATGCAACAATACTCAGGTCATTATGTGCAGAAAGGGCAAGGACAAAGTGCAGCAAGATAGAGGAGCCCCGGGGCCAGCCAGATAGCTCAGTGTACTAAAGCGCCTGCTTAGGCAGGCACAGGGACCAGTACCAGCCCTGCCCCTCAGGTGTGCTGAGACCACAAATGAGACTGGGCATGGTGGTGCATACCCATAATCCCAGCACTTGGGAAGCTGAAAACAGGCACATCGCTACAAGTCCAATCCATGTAATGAGACTGTATAAACTCTGTACTAAACACATCTTTTTTAAAAAGAGAAGCTCATGACAAACACTGGATCACAGGGGCCTGAGGATAGGCAGGGACTCTGTGTTCAAGGTTTGAAAAGGGAATAATACAGGACACGGAGTTTATATGACTACTTTTAATAGTCACCCAAAGAGTCATATACATAAAGTATAGGAAATCTGGCCACACACTAAAGACCAAATAATCCAGCTGAGAAACCCGGATCAACAATAGTGTCCTGTGTGAATCCAGCTGAAGACCTGGAGTCCCTGGCAATGCCCCCACGAGTCCAGCTGGAGGCCTAGGGCCCACAACAATGTCTCATGAAGCCTGTTTCATGAATCTGCATTGGGGAGGCCCAAAGGTCAGTGATGGAAGCTAGAAAATGTGTGCCAGTGGGAAGAAGGATCTATTCTAGCAGCCAGAGAGATCTGAACTGGAGCCAAGAAGTGACACTCAATTAAGGACCAGAGCTCTCTGAAAGTGAACCATAGCTGTTCTCAACAAGATCCCAAGCTCCTCCGATGATGAGAATAGCTGAGTCCATCAGGAAAGCCAGCACAACATGCCCTTAGGAGAACCAAGAGCTCCCGACAGTTTCCCTAACACCACTACAGCTTCTTGCTCTCCAGTTCTTCTTTTTATTTAGTTGGCGACAGTCCTAAGGTGGGCCTTCCACACCCCCCGCCATACTGGTTCAGTTCAGGTAGTGTAACAAGTTGGCCACCAGTTACCCATCCACAACAATGACCCTAGGGTGGATAGTGCCAAGAATCAACATGTAGAATCATATCAAATTAAAAAGCTTCTGCACAGCAAAAGAGACACCCAACAGAGTGAAAAGAAAACCTACGCAAAGGAAAAAAAGATTCAATAAAAGTGGGCAAATGAAACAAATACTTGACAGAAAAAAAATGCAAATGGCCAATAAATACATGAAGAAATGCTCAACATTGCTGACCACTAGAGAAATGCACATTGAAACAACATTAAGATTTCATGGAGCCGGGCGTGGTGGCACATGCCTGTAATCCCAGCACTCGTGAGGCTGAGGCAGGAGGATTGGTGCAACTTCGAGACCAGCCTGGGCTACAAAAGTGAGCTCAAGGCCAGCTTCAACTGCATAGTGAGACCCTGTCTCAAAAAGACAAAAAAAAAAAAAAAAAAAAAAAAAAAAAAAAAAAAAAAAAAAAAAATTGAGATTTCATTTCATACCAGAAAGAATGGCCTTCATTAGGAAATCAGATAACAACAAATGCTGGTGATGCTACGGGAGAAAAGAACCCTTCTCCAAAAGACTTGAAGACATCATATTACAGTGATCCATGTGTATCCAGGTAGATAGCAGCACATCCAAATCTTGGAAGCAGCCTGTACGTCCACCAGTAGATGAATGGAGAGAGAAAATATGAAATTTACACACCATGGAATACTACTCTGCCATAAAAAGCATAGGTTTCAGTCTTCTGTAGGAAAATGAATGAAACTCAAGGCCATAATATTAAGTGAAGTAAATCAGGTACACAAGTTTAATTATGGCTTTTCTTTTATGAGAAATCCAAAATATAAAGAACAAAATATAAAGGAAAGATATTAAGAAATAGGAAGACTGATCCTCCTATAAAATTTAAAGATTTAGTAATAATTGATATGACATTAGAAACAGTACACAATTAGAAGTCCAAGATGCCAGGCATCCAAGGGCGGCTTTTACATTACTCAGTGAGTGCTGTCCTGCTTAGATGCAGATACCAGCACAGTCAGTCAGCGTGAAAATTCTACACATTACCTGCTATTTTCAAAAAATGTTACCCTGCTCCTGTCTTTGTTTCTCATTTTTGGTTCTTGCTCTTGTTTTTGCTCTTCAAAATAAAATTCAATGAAGGGGAAAAAAGATGTACTTTTTTACACAGTGGAGTATTATTCAGCTATGACACAGGATAAGTTTGAGTCTTTTGTCAATAAATGAATGCAACTGGACAACGTACTCTTTGTTTTTGTTTTGTTGTTGTTGGGTTTTTGTTCTGTGTTGTTGTTGTTGTTTTGGTGGTATGAGGGATTGAACTCAGGACCTCACACTTGCCAGGCAAGCACTTATTCCTTTGAGCTATCTCCCCAGTCCCTTGGACAACATACTCTTAATTGAAATACGTCAGACCTGCAAAAAAGAAAAAGAAAAGATTTATCTTTCTCAAATGGGAAGATGATCAAGAGAGGGATGGAAGGAAACAGAATTTAGGTGTGTTGTGTGCCTGTACCAATTCCACACAAGGAATGTACACATTGTGTACTACAAACATGGACCAATAGAAAAACAGTATAAGGTTATGGACGGCAGCAGTTTAGAAGTTCAGTTGCATCACAGCCCACAATTTCTTTTAGAACCCTGCTTCAGAAGCGCAGAAATATAAGCACAAATTTTAATCCAGAAAAACTGCTCTTCATCAAGTTTCCTGATTTTCCCCCCAAAAGGAAACAGATGAAATCATGCTGGAAAGGGACTGTGGTAAAATGAGTTTCAAATTAGTTGTAGTGAAACACAGGTGTGATTGGAAACTTTTTGTAAAAAAAAGAAATGTGACTTCTTTCTTGCAAACCTGAAGTGAGCCTGGTGTGTCTGGAGCTCAGAGTGCCAGGCAGGGGTGGTACTGGAGGCACCCAGACAGCCAAGCTCAAGATCCTGCTCTGCCTTGGAGTAGCATCAAGTGATTCATTCAAAGTCTTCCAGCCAAGTGATAAAAATAGATACACCAAAATCATTGCAGAATTGAACCGACTTATAATCGAAACTCAGTGCTAAAGGGTAACCTGAAATAATCATCCCCTGAGTGTTTTTACGCACAAGCTGTAATCCAAGTCTCATGAAAATACTGTTCATTGCTCCTAAATGTACTGTTAGATGCCCTGGTTTGCAAATCAAATAACTGATACTTAACGCAATCCAAAGGTGGAGATGAGAGTCAGAAAAGCAGGAAAACTGGAAGAAAAGGGAGAAATATTCAATGGAAATTTTGTGCCATCCTAATGGTGTCCAGGGAGCCCCTACTTCTGTTTTCCACCCTGGGTGTTGGGGAACAAATCAGTGGATGTCAAGCTGGCCCTGAGGTCTGTTCTTGAGGACGTAAACTGCCAGTAGAGGAGATATACGAGGCCGATCTCACATCTTATCCTACTCAGTGAAGTCACTACCTCAATTATTCCTGCACGTACATGACTGACACAGGATCTCCACAAGGGGAAGAAAACAAAACACCCTTCACTATGGAGAGATCATTTGAAATGTGTAACACTTAAGATGGTGAAAATCTAGGGGGGCTTTACTTTCATACACTTTGATTTTAGAAAGGTACCACTCTCAGGTAGAATTGGAGGTTTTTTAATTTTATCTCTAAGTAGAAGGGCAAGGTGGGAGCTTGAAAAAAAAAAGTAAAGAAAGTGTTTCACTTTTTTATAAAAAGCAGGGTTCTTCAGTTTGTTCTTGCCAAATAAATAAATAAAACGTGGCTTTAAGCGACTTTGTGAGAAGTTGAGGTTTTACTGAAATGGTACCCATGACATAGAAGAAAAGAACCTCTCATAAGAGAAAAGGGAGGCCTAGAAGGAGGGAACCTCCTGAGAAAGACCCTTCCCTGCAGGAGGGGCATGGCTGCCTCACACCCTCAGCAGTCAGGGTCTGGAGGTGCCTTCAGAGGAGCCTGGGAACCTGGCCACACCCTGGAATGGAATCGTCTTCCATCTGGAGCACAGCACAGAAGTTTTCAGGGAGTCACTGGGGTGTCAGGGTGACGGGCAGAAAGCTGAAGGTCTCTGGTGCCTCTCTCTCTACTCCTGCAACTGCCCCGTGTTCTCCTATTCTCCCCCTCTTCACCTTACACTGGAGACTATGCTCCCAGACCTCATGGGTCTTCTGGCCTCAGGTGGCCCACCCTCTTCATACTATGCAAGTTTTATATTCCGAGACAACAGTTAATGTGCCCCATTAATAACCCTTGCTCTAATCTTCACACAGCTGTTTCTACCAGGCCATGCACTGCTCACTGGGCCAGTTGTGGATTCACCACCCCAGGTCCCACAGGTTGCAGCCCAGGACAGCAGCAAGGGGAACCACTATGGCCCTGGGATCGGAAGACCTGGGCTGGACACCTAGCTGTGCTTCTTACCTGTTGTGAGACTTGGAGTGGGAACTCCTGAAATCTCCTCTGTAAACAGAGGGTGACTCCACCATCTCTCTTACTGGGTAGTTATGACAATGAGATGAAGTAACACATGAAAGAATTTAGGGCTGTATTTTGTTCTCATAAGTGCTCCATAAATATTAAGTGTCACCATTATGCATTTCCACATGGCCATGAGCAGAACAATTGCCTTGATGGGGAGCTTGGAGCCAGAGGAGGCAGCGATGACCAGCTGAGTGTGTAGTGAGTGATGTCTTCAGTGCCTCAGCTCTTCCTGTCAAATGTGACCAACTGCGTTTCTTCCCCTGCCGTAGAAAAAATGGAGAGAAATTTGTTGGGGGATTATTTTTCTTTCTAATTTATTTTATCCAACCATTTTAAGAGGAATTATTTGTTAGAGTCAGAAATTAATTTAATCAAAGCTTGTTCAAAATGCCCAAATAAAGCATGAGAAAAACTTACTCAATATTTTTATTTCAACCAGCAAGATTTTGTTTTGTTTTGTTTTGATTTGATTTAGGGGCGGCTCTGCCTGCCCTAGGGATGGGGCTGGTGAAGCATGTGGTGCTGGGGATCGAACTTCAGTCCCTGCAGTTGCCTAAGCCTTCCTAAGCAGGTGCTTTAGACAGCTGAGCCATCTCACCAGCCCTCAAATAGTAACTTTAACTGTTAGATGACAACACATAAGCCAATCTCACCCAAGGCAATGTAGTCCCTGGACCCCTCCCAAACTGATCTAGGACCTAAGTCTGCGTGTGAAGCCACTGCACCCCTGCTTTGCACCCCCAGAGATGCCATTCACACTGTGCTTAAGACCATGACAAAGCCCTGCACAAGCCCAGGCCTTCCAGAAAAATCTCACCAGGGAAAGTAGGTAGATTGGGCCATAGACATAGGGATAGGGCAGATGTGCAGTTTGATGTTTGTTTAGAGGTCACCATGTACTTGTCATTAGTATAAAATCCTGAAAACCACATATTAGATCACGATATCTCCTGCTTTTGATGGCTTGGTGGCACAAAATACTAGCTTTCCTCCTTCTGCAGCCCTTCTCCAGCCATCTGCCTGCCTCCTGCCCTGACCCAACACACCTCAGCCCCTCTGCCACCTCTCAACACCCAGGCTCTTTCCAGCTCAGGGACCCAGAACCCTGCACCACCAACTCAGCATTTGAGTCCTGCGTGTTTCTTTCTTATGATGATCTATAATTATGTACAAGCCAATTCCATCATGAGATCTCCACTCCTGAAATAAAAGCTTCATGCAGCAGGGAACATTTGCTGTCTATTTATTACAAGGGTTCCAGCATTCCACACAATCCTTGAACCACAGGATACACTCAGCAGCTATTTGTTGACAGAAGTCAGGGGAGCAGGGAAAGTAAAGCTATTCCCATACTACAGAGAGTACCAAATGGTAGCATGTTCCTGAAGTTTAAGTGTATCTTGTACTTCACAGTGAAAGAAAATACAACAGACTGATGTTTGCCCACATACTGACCTGCTCACAAATATCCATACAAAGTAGAAAAAATACATCTAAACACCCCATATGGGGAAGAGCCAATATATGAGTGAGTAATCAAACTGCAGTACAGTCCTACAATGGCGTGCCACACAGCACTGAAAAGAAAGGCATTACCAAGGCATAAAAAGACCTGAAGGAACTTTAAATGTGTGTTGCTAAGGGCGGGAACCAGGCTAAAAGCCCTAGCATGCAATGCCTAATTACAGTGTATTAGTATGAGGTGTGAGCAGAAAACACAGTGGTTGTCTAAATGATTATAGCCCTGGACACATAACCACGGATCCTCCTCAGAATACTCCCTCTTGCTTTAAACACACATATCCTATTGTTCTTGCCACTTTCTGAGGCAGTCATAGAATCCTCTTCCATCTCTTTAGCACTCTGCAGTGGCTGCCTGAATTGCCTGAACCCAGTAAGACCGCAGACCTTTCTCTGTTGTTTAGACTTTCAGGAAGAGTGAGAGAATTGCACAGTGCCAGATCTGGTGAATAAAGAGAATGATGACCAGTGTAATGTCTTCTATTCTTTTTTTTTCTTTTTTTTTTTTTTTTTTTTTTTTTCTTTTCATGTATTTAGTACAGGGTCTATAGGGTCTCACTACAGAGCCTCCTGTTTTCAGCCTCCCAAGCACTGGGATTACAGGCAAGCACCACCATGCCCAGTTTCAATCACCATCTAAGCACATGGGGGAGGGGGGAGGGGTGCGTGGTATGGTACAACATGCCAGGGATCAAACCCAGCCTCTGCACTTGCCTAAGCAGGCACTTTAATCTGTTGAGCTATCTGGCAGACCTCCCAGCATAATGTCTTTCTGAGCCCACCATGCTGTTGGATGGCACTTGACTTCTGTGCTCCATACCTTGGTCACATGTCACACACTCTTGAAAAAAGACTTCCAGAATGGCTTCAGGAAAAGCCAAGAGGGGTGAGTTTTGTGTGCTTAAGTCAAGGGGGAGCATGGCCAGTGAAGCCAACAGCAGTGTGTCTTCATTATAACTCACTTTAAGATTTAAACATTCACCATCTATTTTGAGCACATTCCATATCCAAGGGTTCACTGAACAAATGGCTGCACACTTTAGTAGCATAACACCACAGGAATTTATTCCCTCATGGTTCTGGAGACCGGAAATCCAAAATCAGGATGTCAGCAGGGTCACACTCCCCCCGGCCTCTGGCTGAGAATCCTGGCTTTTGTCTAAGCTGCTGGACAGGCCGACAGTCCTTGGCATTCTGAGCTCCTACCTGCGTAACTCCAGTCTGCCTCATTAGCGGAGGAAGGTCTTTGTGCATCTCTTCTTTGAAGAAAACCACTTATACCAGGTTAAGGGTCTGCTCTAATTCCTCTATAATTTTAAAATAATTACAAGCCGGGCATGGTGGCTCATGCCTGTAATCCCAGCACTCGGGGGAGGCTGAGGCAGGAGGATCGCTGTGAGTTTGAGACCAGCCTGGGCTACAAAAGTGAGCTCAAGGTCAGCCTCAACTGCATAACGAGACCCTGTCTCAAAAAGACAAAAAAAATAAAAAATAAAATAATTACACCTGTAGCTCCCAAATCAAGTCATATTTTGTGGTAGCAGAGGTAGAAACTGCAACCTACCTATCTCAGAGACACAATTCAACTCCTCACATCCAAATGTATGCCACTTTGGAGAAGGCAAAATCACAGAGACAGTAAAAGGATCAGTAATGCTAGGGGTTGCAAGATGGGGATGGAGGGGGAATTTGTCAAGGACAGGACATTTTTAGGACATAAAACAGCCTTTACACTGTAATGCAATCCTGTAATGGTGCATACATAGCCATATGCATTTGTCAAAGCCCTCAGAACTATATAACATGAGTCCACCCTAATGTAACCCGTGAGGCATCATTAATAATAATTTTTCCATGGCATTATTTTACATTTCTGCAAATCTTTCACATCTGGTTTCATAGAGGACATTTAGATTCTCTTAATTGGTTCTGCTTTTAATGTGTTATACAATATGGTCTTGTGGGTGATGTACATGAATATCAGACTTACACAGATACATACTCCAAAAGGCAAGGATACGTGGTTGCCTTTGCAGACCCTGTGATATTCTTCTCGGATATTAAACCAAACCTCAGCAAGGGTTAGTTTTCTAGAAGGTTGGCTGGAAAGTGAAATCTGAAACTACCCATGAACTCCCGTCTTCTGTTACATCACACTCCATCTTTTTCTTTTTCAAAGTAAAAAGCATATTAAAAATAAAGGCAACCACAGTGGTTTATCAATTGTAACAAATGATACAAGGCAAAATGTTAATAACAGATTCGAAACTGTGGTAAGGAAGATAGGAGAACTTATCTTTCTGTTCAGTATTTCTGTAAGCATAAAACTGCTCTTAAAAATGGTGCCTATTTATTATAAAGAAAACATACCAGCCACAGCTTACGCATCATTTCTTCAAAAGACAAATGTTATAGGTTCCTTATTTTCTTCAGTCCAAAAGGAGCCTCTACAAATGGCCAGCCCAGAAGAAACTGGCTCAAAGAATGCTGGAGCTTTAAGAAAGCCATTCCTCCAAAAGGCATTACTTATTCCATTGACGTAGCTTTCTCTTTTTTACTTGCCAATTATCCTGAGTACAAACCCCAGTGTTCCAATAACTCTGGAAAACTGGGAGAGAGCAGGCCTAAGCTGCTCGGAAGCTGATCTTCAATTGCAGAGATCTTCAGCCAAAGCCATGTGCTTAAAGTTGCCGATTTTCTCTGGTCCTGACAACTGATGTGTCATGGTTTTTAAAAAGCACAATGGAGACTGGGCAGGGACACAGTGGCCTCCCTTCCTCTGTGGCTCCAACCTGCCTCACTTCAGTTAGCCGCAGGAAAACTATGTCTGAAACACTAAACGGCAAATGATCCAGGGCCACCCAGCTCAGATGGCCTAAGGCTGCAGGACAACACCTTTGCCATTCTGCTCACTTCATCACACAGGAATCAAGTCATCTCTGGCAATCCCAACAAGGTGGGTGAGTGGACAATAAGATGCATGTGCTAGTCAGCACACTGTCACTGTAGTAAATGCCTAGGATAGTTCATTTAAAATGAGAAGGTTCATAGTGGCTTTTGGTTTCACAAGTTCCAATCTGTGATCAGTTGAAACTCTTCTTGTGGGCCTGTGATGAAATCACACATCATGATGGAATGCTGGGGACAGAGCAGAACTGCTTACCTGAGGGTCAGGAAGTGAGAAACCAAAAGAGGAAGAGGCCAAGATCCCACTGCCCCCCTCAGGGAGATATGCCTAGTACCAAAGAAGATTGTATAACCTCCTAGTAGTGTCTGCTGGGAACTATGCCTTTACCACAGTTAGGGGACACTTACTGCCCACCTTGTAGCAGACACTCTATTTTAAACAAGAAAGAGGGAGGGGGGAAAGGAGGGAAAGAAGCAAGAGGGGAGAAAGGGGTGGAGAAAGTGAGAGAGGACAGATTCACATACTATTCATGGCAGAATATTATTCAAATTGTTCCACTTTGTTATCATTATTATTAATCCTTGCTGCACTAAATTTATAAATTAAAACCTTACCATAGATATAGATAGATAGATAGATAGATAAATAGATAGATAGATGTACACACAGGATTTGGTAGCATGGTGATTTTGGAGGTCCCTTGGGAGTGCTTCAATAGGTCCCCACTGATAAAGGGGTCATTGGAGCATGAATGTGTAATATACCAAACATAGTAGAGTAGCAGAGGAGGACCTGCAAGCAATAATGCCAGAATAACTGCTATAAAGCCCAGGCAGACTAGAACATGTAGTCACCTTAATCGAAGGGTCTGTGCTGGAGCTGCAGTCCTGCCAATTATACCTTGGCCAGATCATTTGCCCAAGTCCCGATTGGACAGCAAAAGCTTGGAGGCAGAAATTGTCTTCGGGGACAGTGGTACCTGGTCTTCTTCCCATCCTCTTCCCTGTTAGAAATGGAGACATGGCTTTGTTAGGTGAACCAGATGTCTATAACAGTCTCACATATTAAGTGGCATGAAATCTAATTCATCCAGAAAAGAGTTGCAAACTCTTAAGTTTCAAAGAGCTTGCTGCCAAAAAACCAAGCTTCCCAGATCTGTCAAGAGCCTGCCTGGCACCGCAATGTATCCATTGGAGATGGGGTAGGGGTAGCAGATGATATGCTGAGATGCATTTGTGTTTGGCATACAGGATCCAACAGCGGCCTATCACCACATAATCCCTGTCTTCCCCCGCCCAGTATCTCTGAATATGACCTATTTAGAAATAGAATATTGCAGATACGCTCAGATAAAGATGAGGTCATAATGGAATACATCCGATATTAATGATGTTCTTATAAGGCGAACAAAAGAGCCACAAACACACAGGGCGAAAGGCGATATAAAGATGAAGAACAAGGCCAGGATGATCTTGATAAGTCAAGAAATAACGAGAATGTTTGGCCACCGCCAAAAGCCAGAAAGCACTCTCCCTTGACTCAAAGAAGGAACCCAAGGTGCTAACACCTAGCTTTTGGAGCCCCAGCCTCTACAACTATAGAAGAAGAACTTTCTGCTATTTTATGCCAGCTGTAGTTGTTGTAGTATCCCTACGAAATGAGCACTATTGATTAAATCACTGTACTCAAACCTCAGTCTACTCAGCCATGAAGTTTCCTCATCCTTTACCATTTTTTTCTGTTGTAGAGCAGATCCTCAGAGTAGCTGCCTTGGACTATGGTCATGGTCTACTTTTCTTTACCCAGAAACTAAGCAACAAAACAACACCCATAACCTGAAAGAAATTAATATTGACTCTAGAAGAAACAAAAAGTTCAACAAGACAGGAGAAAGGAAAAGTAATGGTATTGCCCAGATGTAATCATAAACACAGTACTTGGCTCTAGTGTGGAAAATCTTCTTTGTCAAAAGCACTGCAGGACAAACAAGTTGACCTAACAGGCCTGGCTCCTCTGCACTAAGGACCTTGTCTTGCTCAGACAGCTGGCCCCTTGGCCTTTGCCTGGCACTTGAGTTTCATGGTGGTAAGGGACTCACTGTGCCTACCCTGTCTGTGCCAACAATATGCTTCATGCTGAATACCTGATTTTTCTTTTAGAAACTTAAAACTTTGGGTATGCTCGACAGAGCATTTCTACATGGGAAGCCCTCCATAAAATCAATTAAACCTTGGGCACTGATTCTCTAAGGTGTTTCTCTAGTGGACAATATTTTTCACAACCTCCTGGAGAAATAGTATACATCGTGTATAATCATCACTCCCAGGAGAAGACTCCAAGAGCTGGTGCCTGTTCTGCTCTAGACTTTTTCCCATGTGCTTTTTCCCTCTACCACCTTGTGCCTTTTACTGCAGCTTATCTTGTTCTACATCCTTGTGCTATAAGAAATACTAGCCATGATGCCAAGGTTTGACTGTGCTCACCTGCAAGTTTATATTTTGGAAACCTAATCCCCAAAAATTAGTATGGAGAGGTGGGATGTCTAAGGGTTAATCGAGCCATCTGGGCTCTGCTCAAGGATTCGTTGTTCTGTTGTTTTGACTAATCTATAAACTGGAAGTGATTGAAAATAAAAGAGCCTGAGTGAAAGGAAATGCAAGAACATCTTTTGGCAAGCAAAGAAACTGCACCTCAGGTGGGGTTCTGTCCATGGCTACAGGTCGCAGGCAGAGAAACAAGGAGTAGAAACCAATCTGTGCCCTGGTCACTGTGTTGCCTGCCCATGCTCTGTCAAAGCCAAGGCTGCACGCTGGGAAATTCCATGTGTTCAAAATGTCCAACCCACACAAATCTTCAGTGACAGAATCCTCAGGATTAGTAATTGCCTAGAGCCAGAATGGGAGAGGGAGAGTGTAACTCAAGAGGAGAGGATTTCTTTTTGGACTGCCAAAAGTACTGTACTGCTGATCGTGCTGCTGCTTGCAACCTCTGTGAATACGCTAAAAACCATTGAGATGTACATCTTAAAAGGGTGAATTGTATGGCATGTAAATTACACACTACATGAATTGTATTTCCATACAACCCTTCCCCCAATTTTTTTTTTAAAAAAAACTAAAATTTACAAGTGGAATTCAAGCCCAGAACCCAGTTTCTGAATAGCACTGTGGCCAGCCTGAGAAAGACTCATGCTGGCACTGGAAAAGAAGGAGGAGCCACTACACCCTCAGTTAATAAAGCACCAGCCAGCTCTGAACTAAGAGCTCAAGACCAACAAACCCCAATTAGGGGGTGGCTGATAATACCCCTGCCTGGAGGGTAGGCCCCAAGTGCTGGCTCAGACTTTTGAGAGCCAGGAACCAGATCAGGCAAAAGAGGAGGGTGGGGTTGTTTCCACTGGAAACAAAGGAATGAGGACCCAAGAGTGCTTAGCTGGAGAGTGGTGGAATTTTATCTTCTCATCAACCCTTCAAATGCTTAGGTCCTAAAACACGGAGGTATTAAAGTCTGATTTTAGAAACACTTTGATTTCATTCTTGCTTTATATATGTTTTGTGTCATTCAAATACAGGCAAAGCAATTATCCTCTGGCTTTTCTGATTCAAAGCACTTTCCTGTGTGACGGGCAGGTAGGTATCTCAAGCTGAGGCTGCACCTGGCTCTTTGTAGGATGAGAATAACAGGACTAACATGAATCAACTTAAAATAACTACGTAAAAGCTGGCTTCTTAGGGGAAAAAGGCTTATCCCTCTCATCTGCAGATAAAACTACTTATGGGATTATCTAAGATCTTTTATAGACCCTTAAGAACATTCTAAGGTCCTTTTCTGGAAAATTAGGGGGCATGGGTAAAATAAACCATCACTTGCAACTGATAAAAGTCAGGTAAGAGCAAGTCCATACCTAAGAGCCTTGGGCTCAGTCCTTGGTACAAAAAGAAAACATGGAGAAAGTCTTTTACTTTATAGGAATCAAGTTTTGTTTTGAGGATTATTCAATAGTTTATTTGTTTATTTGTTCACAACTCTCATTTACTCTTTCTTGTGTTTTTCACTGGAGAAAGTATTCAAAAGTAAAAATTCTCTTTTCAGAATAGCTAAATTGTGACTCTCATATCATAGTTTATAAAACTCAACTCAGAACAAATCAAAACATTACACTTAAAAGACATGAAAATGTAAAATTACTAAAAGAGAATAAAATGTAAGTGGAAAGCTCCATGACACTTGTTGGGACAATGATTTTTTAATATGATTTTTTTTTTTTTTTTTTTTTTTTTTTTTTTTTTTTTTTTTTTGCAAGACCGGGGTTCAAACTCATGACCTTGCTCTTGCCAGGAAGGCGCTTGTGCCACTGAGCTATCTCCCCAGCCGCTTTTAATATGATCTTAAAGGAAAACTGTACAAATGGAATTATCTCAATCAAAAAAGCTGCCCAGCAGAGGAAACAGCAGAGAAAAGAGACAGCCTATAGAATGGGAGAATGGATTTGCAGATCACACATTTTATAAGGGATTAATAGCCACAACATACAAGGAATTCAGGACAATAATAAGAAAACAAAATAACCTGACTTAAAAATGGGCCAACTTGAATAGAAGTTCCTCAGTGGAGGCAAGCTAAGTGTTAACAAGTTCTATTTTAAGAAGCGCTCAGCACTACTAACCAGCCAAGAAACAAAGCAAAAAGCAAGGGAGGCAATCAGAAGACTTCAAACCACTTTCTCTTGGAGTACCAATGGCAGCTCTCACATAGTAGGTGCTTTCTATGAGACAGGCACTGCAGTAGGTGCATTTTATGTCTTACTCAAGCCTCAGAATGGCTCAGTAAGGTACAAAAGGCTGCTATTCCCATTACACGAATGACAAGAGAATCTGACAAAGGTAAATAACCAACTTAAATTAGTTACAGGGCTGCTGTGGAAAAGACTAATTGTAAGTACCAGCCAGGGTGTGGGTAGAGGTGAGCCCTAGTGCACTGCATGAGTTAGCACAGTCATTATGGAGAACAGTACGGAGGTTCCTCAAAGTATTAAAAATAGAACTATTGTGTGATCCAGTCAGCTACTGCTGTTCAGGGACCCAGGGGAAATGAAACCAGAATGTGGAAAGGTGTCTCACTCTGAGCTCCTCGCAGCTCCGTGCTCCACAGCAAGAAGGAGAAACAGCCAGAGGACAGCAAGAAAAGCATGCTGTTTAGATACAGTGGCGTGCTGCTTGGTCTTGAAAATGAATGAAATCTTGTGTTTTGCAGAAAAACATGGTTTGATCTTCACTCCTGCAAAGAGCAAACAAGGAGAACTTACAGGACAAAACATAAAATGGTGGTGACGCAAAATTTCTGCTGAGCAGGAAGTCTGGCAGATCTATTGTGCGTTGTGGTCACTACAGGTAAGAGCAAAATACTGCACACCTAAAAAGACAGCGAACTTCAGGTGTCCTAACTACAGAAAAGAAAAATGGCTGCAGCGCACTTTGAGTACCTTGATTTAGGCTTTCCATAACACATACCTGTATCAAAATATCATGTAAATCTTGGAAAGAACCAAAATGCCCATCATCTGAAGAATGGTTGAAAAAGATGTGATATTTTCATAAAATGAAATATTACTCAGCTATAAGGAATGATAAACTAGAAGACTTCATATATAATGGATGTATCTTGAACATATAAGTGAGGTAAACCACACCTACATACGCAAATATCATATAGTCTCCCTAGTGTAAGGACTCAAAAGAAGATAAATAAATAAATAAATAAATAAGTTTTGAGGGGTACCAAGGATCTAACTCTGGACCTTGCATTTCTGCATCCTCAACCCCCTATAAATTTTTTTTAGAACAGTGAATTAAATGAAAAATGCATTTGGAAGAGTTTTTTTAAAAGTAAGATTTATTGAAAGTGTTAATGTTTAATTACATTATTGAACAATCTTACATACCTATATCTATTAATCTAAACAGATTTGATGATGAAATTATATAATACAACCATTGTTAAATTTTTGTTTTTGTTCTGAAATTCTGTACTATATGTACTCTTGCTTGTTACTGTTTGTCTATCTTTCTTTCTGCTATTTTTACTCTTTAAAATAAATTTTTAAAAATAAAGAAAAGAAAAAACATCATGTACACATGACAAATATTTATCATTTGGGGGCTGGGGTGATAGCTCAGGGGCACAAGTGCCTGCCTGGCAAGTGCAAGGTCCTGAGTTTGATCCTGGTTCTGAAAGAAGGAAGGAAGGAAGGAAGGAAGGAAGGAAGGAAGGAAGGAAGGAAGGAAGGAAGGAAGGAAGGAAGGAAGGAAGGAAGGAAGGAAGGAAGGAAGGAAGGAAGGA